>KK120212.1:29985-101346 GCA_000611955.2 Stegodyphus mimosarum
CATGGCTGTCCAATGAATGACTTAAACTGTCTGTAGTGTACAATTTTGAAAGCATTTATAATAGAGACAGAGTAAATCTTTGATATTATTTGTTGCTCCTAAATACATGTTGATTTAAAACTGAAAGCTCAAAAGATTATAAAATATTGAAAGATCGTGTGACAGCTTTGAATAAATTATATTCTCTTAGTGATTAATTTTATCGACGGACCAGCTTCACTGCTTTGTTTTTTAATTATTTTATTAAGAAAACGTCATAGATAAATATTTACAGTGAAGCAAAACACAATTTAACTGTGAGCTTCGTTTTACAGTAATTGCTCACTTCAGACCGGTTGGATTTCTTTTTTCTATCTGCCTCAATTGTAGGAGGCGAACCGTTGGCATAAAATGCGCCAACATCCCCCCCGGCCTTGCCATGTTCACATGCAAGAACTTGACATAAGTTTAATTATGAAATACTAGCCGCTGCGCGGCCAGCCTACATCTGGCTTTTAAGTGTACCGGAAAAATGCCTAAAGAGAACACCAAACATTAAATTTGAAAACTGCACAGAATTTTACTCTGCTGAACAATTTTATCGAAAAAGAAACAAACAGCAACGGAAAAAAAAATTCAGTTAAAAATGCATTACATATAAAAAGCATACAATGAAATAAGCAATATCCCTTAATACAAATATTAATTATCCTAATAAATAAATTAACCAACTTCCTGCTGCCTTCTCTAGACAAACGTTCAGTATCCAAGACAAACATTAAATTTAAAAACTGCACAGAATTATCGCCCTCATTTTTCCCGGAGGCAATAGTGCTGATATAAGCAACAATGGCTGCATGCCATTGTTGCTTATATCAGTTCATATAATGAGAGAAAATCATCAATTTGATACTATTTCATTAAAAAAAAAACTCATTCGAATTTTGAAACATCGATGTGCACTGGCTCTTGTCTAGATGCATCCTGTGTACCAGATTTCATAGGCCTGGGTCTATTAGCTTACGTGCAGTACAAACGAAAGACACCTACACACACAGAAAAACTCGTCCTTTTAAATATAGATATAGAAATTAATTAAACAATTTACCTTTGCAAAAGGAAACAATCTTTCAATTTCTTAAACTGTTCAATAAAGTGAAATTGCGCTTTGCTATAGCCCATTATGTCTTAAAATGACGTGATTTCGTCAAAAACATATAATTAAAAAAAAATCTAATTCGAATTTCGAAAAACTCGCTTCGAGGTGCACTGGCTCATGCAAAAAAATCATTCAGCATTTTAATTATTAATGTTTTATAATAATTGTTTGAAAGTTCTAAAAAGTCATCCATAATAGCATGCTGAGAGTTGTGATTTAGCAGGGCAGTTTCTTTACAAGTCTCATCTTCAGATGGAATTTTCCTTTCCCGCCGTTTATTTTCAAGTTTCTTTTTTGACTTGCTTGAGGTTTTCAACATCAGGAACGAATGGTTGCAAGTTCGTGGAAATTTCAGGCTCCATCAAGAATTCTGGACCTGTCCACCATCTGGACTCGGTTACCAAGGAATCAGCACTCATTCCACGTGAGAGAAGATGCCGGATTTTCTTTACCTGCACAGTGATGCCACGAGTTGGAATCTGTCAGGCTGGTGATTTTGTTCACTCTGTTTGCCACAAACTGTTTCATCGGGCTTTTGCACCCTTTATCCAAAAGAGTACAATCTTGGAATCTGTCCAATGATATTCAATAGAAGATCTTTTTAGATTCACGATTCTCCTTAGAACTAAGAGGAGCTGCAACTAGAGCACCCAACAGTTCTAATCTTGGCAAGGTTACACCGTTTAATGGAGCCACACGACTTTTTGAAGTTAGTAGTTTCCCTGATATTCCATTGAGAGTCTTTACTTTCAAATATATGGCAGCACCATATGTCTTTTTACTTGCATTGCAAAAACTGTGTATTTCAACAGTATCTTCCTGTGAAAGAGACTCATTAACCAACGTAGGGATTTTCAAATTTTCTAAGTGATGAAGTTCAGCACACCACTTTTTCCACTCCCTTTCAATTTCTTTTGGTAAAGGTTCATCCCACTGAATTTTTTCATTCCAGAGATTCTGGATGAGGCATTTAACTCGAATGGTAAAAGGTGAAATTAATCCTAAAGGATCAAATATCTACCCTATTGCTTGAAGTAAGAAGCATTTCGTATTTTTGTCCATAGAAAGAAATTCCAAGAGATTTCTAGCATCGATAGTTAAATAATCTTCATGTGTCTTCCAAGAAAGTACCAGAATTTTAGTTTGGTGTTCGCCCAAGCTGAGCATAGTATCTACAGGATAGGTATCAAATTCTTCATTCTTCCATTGCTCCATTAATTCAGCATTATTGCTAATTTATTTTCTGAGGACCATTCCAGCATCTTCCATAATTTTCTTGGCATTTCTGGATACTTCAAGTGTTTCTTCAAAATCCTCACTTCCAGAAATGAGATCATCTACATAAAAACATTTGTCTAAAATTTCAGCAGTTTCGAGAAAATCTTCCTTATATTTTTCAACGTGATATCTGAAAGTAGTTACTAACAGGAATGGGCTCGAGCTCACTCCGAAATTCACTCGATTGAAACGGAAAGTCTGTAAATTGGGCGTTTTATCAACACATGGATCATCATTACTCCAAAGAAAACGAACTGTGTCCTTATGTTCATCAGAGAGGCAAATCTGCAGAAAAGCTTGTTTAACATCTGAACAAAATGCAATCATTAAAAATGCATTATCGTCGCTATGAAAATTTCTGTTATATCATCTTCATTTATTACCGCTTCTCCACATTTCTTTACATAATCCAATAACTGGAAAATTTCACCTTTAATTTGCAATGTCCAAAAACCTTCAAATTCGCGGCTATCATCTTCATCGTCCTCACCATGAAATTTGTAGCTGGCCATAAATTATGCCTAGCATTTTTTAACTTAACTGGAGACACATTCTCCCACAATCTTGCGATGCTCCATACAGCAGATTTTATGCTAAAATGCTTAAAAAATTCTTGAATAGTCTTGCCATTGTTCAAGAAATTTAACATATATTTTAAAAATGCTACTTTATATTTGCATTTCAACGCGTGCATTATTCCCATATCCATAGGCTGAATGATAGACATACAGTTTGGAGGGAAGAATAATACGGATACATTATCTTTCACTGAAACTTTAACCCTTTCGCGCCTAACGGGACACATACGTCCCAAGCAAATTTCAAAAAAATCTTTTGGGACAGAAACGCTTCTCTGTGTAATAAAAGACTTTCCCACCAGTCCTGCCAATGTTTTTGAAAATATTTTCATTCATAAAACATAGATGGCACTACCGTACATAAAGCTATTCCCGCGTTTTTGAAGTGTTGTAGCAGATCATTCCGTACTGTACGAACGTAAATAACTTATTTTTGGAAAATACCACCTATTTTCGATTAAATTTTTATTGATTTAGTAATCTAAGGCCAGATAAGTTACTCACGAAGTGGGTTATTTCTAACAAACTGGTAAGTGGCAAAGTTTTACTTACGTTTTTACTATCGGGACGTATATGTCCCTCTCGTCTTGGATGGTGGGAACACATTGTCCCAACAGTCCTATGTGATCATTTCTCTTGCTATTATATTTTTCGGTTACTTTTGAAATAGTTGCTTATTATTTTATATTTAGGCACAAATTAATTAAATCTAAAATGACTCGACGACGGGGACTTACTGATGAAGAAATAAAAAAAATTTTAGAAGAGTCAAATGACGAAGATACTGATTTGGATGATGAAATAGACGATCCCGATTTTGAAGATCAAGCACACAATTTGCAGTACTCATCCGATTCAGACGAGTGGGAAATGGATATAGATCATGATACCATCCCCCAAAATACAAAGAAAGGCGATGCTTTGAGTGATACTGATAAGGCATCACTTTCATCGGTTGATGAGATATCATCAGTTAATGCTTCAGGCTGCAGGCCAATCTTATGGTTTCATGCAGATTCAACTTTCCAACCTCGAATGACAATTCCAGCAGAGTCATCGCCTACTTTGCTATTTAATTTAAATCGTTCATCTACCGAATTGGACGTTTTTCTAAAGATATTTCCAAAAAGTCTTATGATTTGGATCGCTCAATGCACAAACCAACGACTCGAAAAGTTAGGACAAACAATTCACCCTACAGACCCATCTGAAATTATGCTTGTCCTTGGATGCATGCTTGTCATGTTCTACAATAGGGTGCCAAAATTCTCTCATTATTGGTCATCTAATACTTCTCTGGGAAACGAAGCAATAAAAAATGCTATTTCAAGAGACAGATGTAAAACGTTGTTGTCGAAACTATATTTTGCTGAACCAGAAAAGCCAGAAAATGCAAGTAAAACATATTATATTGACGAGGTTGTTTCGTGCCTGAAACAAACCTTCAAACAGTGCCGAAGCGAAAGCTCATATCAATCTATTGATGAATCAATGGCGAAATTCAAAGAACGTTCATCCCTGAAACAATATATGCCGATGAAACCTGTGAAAAGAGGGATAAAAATTTGGCAACGATGTGATTCAAAAACAGGATATGTATATGACATGAACATTTATTCCGGAAAAGAAACGGGTGAAGTTCAAGGCACACTCGGGGAACGGGTAGTATCAAAGCTAACGGAGACAATCCGAGGAAAAGATGTGATGCTTGCGTTTGACCGCTTTTTTACAAGCGTGCATCTGATGGAAACCCTGAAATTTCCTGCTGTTGGTACGTGCATCAAGACACGCAAAGATGTTCCTAATTTTACAACAAAACTAAGCAAAAGGGGGGAGGCTGAGTTTCTCGTAACTAAAAATGGAACAATGTGTGCGAGGTGGCTTGATTCAAAGGAAGTGATGATGCTAAGTAATTGCCACGAAGCTAAATACGCAAAAGTAAATCGCACCATGAAAGATGGAAGCAAAAAAGAATTTGAGTGCCCTGTGGCAATCGAATTCTACAACAAAATCATGGGAGGTGTAGACCTTGCGGACCAAATGGCAAATGTCTATGAATTAGATAGAAAATCTTGCAAGTGGTGGAAAAAAGTGTTTTTTCGCCTATTGATGAGCACAGTGGTCAACTCATGGATTGCGTACTGCGAACTCAAACATCGAAAAATCCCACTTCTTGATTTCATTGTACCTCTTGCAGAAGCCTTGATGACGTCCGGAAAGTTGAACGCACAGTATCAACGCCGTAGAGGAACTGGACGCCCTTCCAAAGCATCACGAAGTTTACTCAATGTTGGTGACCATCTGCCAGTAACAACAAACACTCGACGGCGGTGCCGTAAATGTGCACAACAAAAAAAGGAATCGCGCACTAAAATAATGTGCACTATGTGTAATGTCGCATTGTGCATTGATTGTTTCAAACCATATCATTCATAATTAAATTTTTATGACTAGAAATTCATTGGTTTTCTTTACAAAATTACTCATTGAAGACTGCTGGGACACATATGTCCAGGTCAGGACTGATGGGACACATATGTCCCGGTCCTAAATCAGTGTTTAAAATTTTCCTAAAAATATAACATCTTAGTTTTAGCATTCTAGTGTGCCCTACTCATAGTTTATGCAACCAAAATTGTTCTGTTGTAAAAAAAAAAACTCGTCGCGAAAGGGTTAAAGTGAAGTATGCGCCAAACAGTTTTCAACAGTCAGGACTATTTTTGAGTCTCAGGTAAACCAACCAAATTCAAATGTCGCTGAGCCTCGGGTACAAATAGCCTTGGGCCTTTGACCCCATTCTTTATAAAACTATTCTGAAGGTCAAACCAACAAAACTTTCTGGCTTTGTTGTGATCACGACTGAGGTTTTGTTTACTTCCTTTATTTTTATAGGACATTTATTCCTGTTGAAAGCTTTCCTGCAATTTTATTGCTGTTTAAAGCTTAAAAGCACACTGTTCTACAAAAGAATCAACAACAAAATGTTACGAGCAACCAAACGATAAGAAACCTCTTAGGACAAGCTGTCTGCAGTAAACTAATAAAATGCATTTGGAGAAACTGCACCTGCTACTCCATACTTTAGGTGGAGGGAAGAAAACAAGATTGTAATCTCCTCCGTTTTTGAAAATCTCCACATGTTTTATTATGGAAGGAAAAAAATCAAATGCACATGCGTAAAGTGTACAAAAAGAAAGTTTGTGGCTTTAAGGTCCGGGTTTTAGATCATTCTGGATTATGGACATCCAGATTACGGACTTTGTACTGTACTATTAAAAATTATCTGCAATACAAGATGCTGATAATTTCCATAAAATGAAATTATATATTTTGTTTAAAGCAAAGCTAATGCAATTATTATTAGATATGTAAGGAAATGAAATGCTTTGTAAAAATCTTAATTTTGGGTAACTAATAAATCTGCAATAGATATTTAGCAAAATGTTACAAATGTGTTATCATTCAGTTAACATACAATTCAATTATATTATTAATTCATGAGTTGTGCAAATTTACATTTTTTTCAATCCATTTGCTAAATTCTGATTTATTTTTACTTGTTTTATATTTTGCCTTTATTCTACCTGCATTTTTTTTAGATCAATTGTTTAAAGAGGAATCTGTTGAAAGAGATGGGAGTAGTTTGCTCCGTAGAAGGGATTCTACTTATCGAACTCTACAATTGAAAAATGCTACTCTTAGTGCAAGGCGGGCAAATCTTGATGTAGAAAAGATCTATGAAGTAACTAATTATTGCCTTACTCTGCAATAATGTAGCATACAAGATGCATTTGTCATGCAGTACTGATTTACTATTTTTATTTGTTATTCATTTTCATGTCTGTGCAAACCATGTGGATGGGCAATTTGTGCTGCTAAGCTCCTAATAAGTTAGGCTATTAATTATGAAATTTGTTTCTTAAGAGAAACAAATTTTCATACATTAAATTTACAGTCCAATTGTTCCAGTTTTTGGTACATTATGAGAATACTCAGGTATTTGTAAAAATTAATTTTAAAACTTTATATTTTCCTTACCATATGAAGTATAAAAAATGTTCCATTAAACAATATGCATAACATAAGTAACATAACTCTACCCAAACTCCGATGCGAACTGCCAGATCTTTGGATCCAGTTTTGAATCCCTGAGAAGGCTTGGATGTTTGTAAGTGTATTGTATCTGGGCTACAAGACTGCTCTTAAAATACTTGTATCTTGCAGGACCTCAGGCCTTCCCTGGGATATTCTGTATTAAAACTGAGATGAAATTTCCCCCTTCTCAGGGAATTTGATCATCTCCAGTGGTGCACTCTGGACAACAATCTTGGTGGCTGCTATGCCTAGATTTTTTTTTTTTTACTTGAGTAAAAGGGGTAAATGTGTGTCCACTAAAATGTAAATATATCCAGCCATTTGGCAGGGGGAGAGAGGAGAATTAAGAGGAATAAATAAACTTCTAAAATAATAGGACATATATTCCCATATAACCAAAATTATGCAGAAGAGAATATCCTCATGTGTTTATTCAGCTGATGCAGTTAATAGTCAGCTCTGTTTATTTGCATTACTCATCTCCACGATTTCCATTTTGATTTCATGACAAAATACCAAAAATAAAAAATACTACAATGGATTCTCTACTCTCAATAAATTCCTCCATAACTGATATATCGGCAACAAAAATTACTTATTAAACATTCTATCTAAAAATTCATGTGAGTTACTCACGCCCTAAGAGTGAGTTTAAATTGCTATTCATATATGACATGTCTGGCTGTGATGTAACATTGGCAGCTGATGCATATGTGGCACACTCATCTAGAGAGGGTTAAAGGTATTTGCTGTCCTTCATATTTCTTATTCTATCAGAGGATACTGTTGAGATAACTGGTATGACTAGGATTACCTTTCAGTGTTTATTAAAGAGGTTACCACTGGCTTATCAACATGTGTAGAGCACATCTTAATTTATTAATGTGTAGGGCTGTTAGGATTGATCACCCAGCCTAGTATGTGATTAGAGGATTGTTGTCTTAGCAAATCCTAATCTGTCATTTCTGATGATTGCTTCTGTGAAGGAGTGACAGCTAATGTTTCAATCCCTCATTCGTTGCTGAATGACCAGTCATCTCGTCTTATATACCAGTCTGGAGTGGAGAACCAATCTTCTCTAACTATGCTGAAAAGTAATATGTTGGCCCTCATGTAAACTGACAACATTCTGAAGCCAGTCGTTTTGTTTCTGCCAAGCGACTATACTGATTCATAAAGCACTATTTCCTTGGCGTATTTACCAATAAAATAATGCTTAATTACATACTGCATGATTTTTAACAGCTGCATCGTTAAATATTTAATATTCTTTTATGGCCATAGAGATCACTAGGTTTGTCACTTATATATAGGACTCATCTGGCACGTGCTATAAAGGCAGTTACAGCTTTCTCTAAGAATCTCTGAATTAGATAATTAGTTGCAAAATTTGTGATAGACATTCTTCATGTAGGAACATAATCAACAGCATGATTAATTCTGCACTATGATTTTTTCAGTGTTTTTGATTATGTTTCAATATGTTCAGTGCTTTTCATTATGTTTAAATTATGGTATATTTATGACCTTTATTTCAGTTTATTGAAATAGACTTTTTTGCATCTTTTCTTAATATTAATTCACAATTTAAAGTTTTGAAAAGGATAAAATTACAATATTGATCTAAAAAAAATTCTGCATTACATCTATATGTTAAATCAATTTTTAAATAATTTGCATTATTGTTCACTATGGTAGGAGAGTATGCCAATGGATAGATCTTCTTTGGTTATCCTGGGTTGCATACCTAAGATAACAAATTTTGGATGAAATTGTTTTTTTAAGCTTCTGAAATCACATTTTTCATTGAACATCTGTGATGCTTATGCATGCATGCATAACAGAAATGGTATCTGAATTTATTAAGTTTTAAAAAAGTTAGGGTTCTTAAGTAATCCTGATGTGGACTTTTACAATGCACATGTGTATATCTGTATCTATTTATCTATAAATTTTCAAAAAAGAGAAAAATAAGAAAAAAAAAAAAAAGACAAAAGTGAGAAATAATAATACAAACAGTATGCTTACAGTTGAAAAGTAAATAAAAAATATGGGAAATGCAAAATTATTTATGTAGAATATAAATCATCATGTAGATATATATGATTATTTCATTATTGATTTTATACAACTTCTTTTGTATATATGCAGGTTTTCATACTTTTGTCGAAATTTTAGATATTGTGTTATATTAATTTCTTGTATTACATATACCCTTATGGCTTTGTTTCAGATACTGAATTTAATTCCTGATCAGACTGAAAGAGAAAAAGTAAATACATTACGAGAAATGCATCAAAGTTTAACCATTAAGAGGCAAGTAAAGGAAAAACTAGATGCTGAATACAGAGAAAAAGAAGCTAGTCAAATTTTAGACAGACTTACCAGATTCAAGCTAAGAATTTCCATGGTAATTCATATATTGCTGCAAAGTGAGATTAGTTTGCAATCTCATCCTTATGTGTTGGTTTAAATGAATTTGAAAGAAAATTATTTAGTGCTTTATTTTGATCTCACTTGTGAGAGGCATGATTTTTAACTTGACGTGATGGTACATTAAGTCATTTGAATTTGAATTTTCTTTCTTATATTAAGATGATATTAATATAATATGATATTGAGATATAAGATCCTATGAACAGTGTAGGAAATTCATGTACGCTCTGCACAAAAAGAAAAGGGGGGGGATTCTATGCCTCGTGTTGTACTGGGTCAGTCGACAAAATTTAACTTGCGTTTTTCATGTATTGAAAGCACGACTTAGGATATATATTAAATATATATGCAGTCGAATCCGGTTAATTGGACCACCGGATAATCAAACCAGTCGTTTTTTCGGACTGAATCCTAAAGAACCGAAACAAATCCTATGTACATAAGCCTAATATTATTCACTTATTTGGACCAAAATTCCGGTTAATTGGACCACCGGATAATCAGACCAGTCGCTTTTTCGGACTGAATCCTAACAAACCAAAACAAATCCTATGTACATAAGCCTAATATTATTCGCTTATTTGGACCAAATTCCGTTTAATTGGAACAAAAAACATGAGAGCGAATAAGAAACAGGAGTCTCAAGTCAGCCATGTACAGCGGATGTGCAGTTGGCTCACAACATATGGGAGGATCTGTAGCTGCGCTTCCCAGAAGAATGTTTTATCAAAGGTCAGGAATTCCTTAAAGTGCATGACAAGAACAAAGTGGAGGTGAACACGCGCACCATTTCCTTTGACCTTTCTTAAAACAGAGCCATCAGTAGCCGTCAGTGAGGTTATTGTTCCCACTGCATCGCCGATTTTCGAGGAAATGAACAATAGATGTCCAGCTCCACCTGAAAGGAATTCCTGCTTGTCAATCATGAGTAAAGTTTACATGAGAAAGTTATTTCACCACCTTTTTGGGATGATTTTAGTGCCAAGTTTTGAATGACGAGCATTTTAACTCCCTCTTGACCTCGAAACACCAAGGTTCCTTCAGATCACTTTAGTCAGTGAACTGTGTACGTAATTTGTCTCCCCTGCCAAAATGCCATGACAGGATTTGACATTAGCTGAAAAAATTGGTTTCCTGTATAAGATGAAGCAACAACCACGTAACACTAGTCAGTGTCAGTTGGTGGAAATTACCAGATTGGCAAAGATTACAATTTCATACTTGATAAAACAAGAGAATGAGCTGCTAGAAGAATAGGCACAATGTGAAGGATGAGGAGGAACTTCCAAAAAATGGAAGTGTGAAGGCAAGGATCCAAATGTCGATGAAGCCATTAATGAATGGTTTGCCATTGTTACTGGACGAGCTGTGCGAGTAAGTGGCTCAGTGTTAAAATGCAAAGCAGAAGCTCACTAAAATGCTGGGCCATGATAACTTTAAAGCTACGGATGGTTGGTTATCTTGATAGAAATCTAGACATGACATAAAATTCAAGAAAGCACATGGCCAGAAAGAAAGTGCTGATAGTACATGTGCTGAAGAATGGAAATCAACAAAACTGCCCGAGCTTCTTGAAAATTTTTCAGCAGATGACATCTACAATGTTGATGAAACTGGGCTGTATTATTGTGCTACACCGGACTACTCATTAAATTACAAACATGTTGCACTCTCTAGCTCCAAAAAAGCGATGGATCGCATAACTGTCTTGCGCTGCTCAAACATGTCAGGAACGGACAAGAGGAAGCTGTTGGTTATAGGAAAACCACTAAGCCTTGCTGCTTTGAAGGACTTAGGATGGACATTTACCAGTTGTGTATCATGTGAACAGAAATGCGTGCATGACCTCTGAACTTTTTAAAGAATGGCTGAAGGATTGGGGCAGAGAGCTACAATGCCAGTCGAGCACCTCATTTAGATTGCTTGAAGAACATCAAACTGGAATTTCTACCTCCCACAACCACCTTTGGTCCAACCAATGGATTTGGTCATCATAAAAAATTTGAAGACCCTTTATCATGCAAGGTTTTCTTAATTATATCCTTGAAGCAATTGAAGAAATTTGCTGACCTCATCGTCAAAAGCCAGCAAAGTCAGTTCAAAGGTCAACATCTGACAAGCAGTTATATTTGTGGCCGACAGCTGATGAAAAGTGAGCAGTGAGACAATTCAGAACTGTTTTTCTCACTGTGGCTTTACAGACTTGGTTTTGGAGATGGATGTGGATATGTTCATTGAAAGTGAAAATGATGACGGACATGTGGAACTTCAACAGGTACAAAATTGCAAAGAATTTTTATCCATCAACAACAAGCATCAATGCTACGATGAAAAGGAAGATTATGACGCTGCAATCGTTGCTCGAGTTGCAGCAAAACAAATGACAGCATCGGAAGACCAAGAAAGTAATGATGATGATGATGCTGCTAATAAGTTGGTGCAAGTGACAACATAGGATGCGAGGAAATGCACTGAAACTTTGCGTCTGTATTCAATACAGGAGGGAAATGAAGGCAGTCCCATTGCTGCATAGATGTTTGTGGCAATTTTATTCGTGTGCAATCCGTCAAGAGAACGCATCAGATCACATTGTGTAAGTTCTTCAAATGTTGGCTGGAACTTGGTAAAAACTTGTTTTTATTGTACTTCGCATGCTGAGTATCGGGGAGATTGTTTCTTAGAATTTGTATCTAATTTAATTTTCTCAATGAAAAAAGTTCAACAGTAGAACTTGTTTGTGCATGTATGTTCACTATACGTGTGTACCACACAATAAGGGTCATAATTACATTTTAGTGTGTAATTTACATGTACATTTACTGTTTGCTAGGTATAGTTCACCCTGTCTTACAACATAGGACATGTTCGTGTAATCGGACCAGCCGGTTATTAGGACCAAAATGATCTCTTCCTGATGTGGTCCGATTAACCGGAATCAACTGTATATATATATATATAGCATAGTTCCAGCATAGGTATTTTGAGACAAAATCAGACTTTTTTTCTGACATGATATGCAGTTTTTTTTTCCATATTTTGATTCTACAACTCATTATGCCTAATTATTTGATACATAGTGAAACAAACACCTCGGGAATTATAACCACATTCCTCACAAAAGTTTTCGCTTATAAAGGGTTGCTATACAAACAAAATCTCGACTAAACCATCCAACGCAAAATAGATATATATATATAGCATGGTTCTAACATAGGTATTTTGACCTAAAATTGTATTTTTTCTGACATGACATGCAATTTTTTTTCCATATTTTGGTTCTATGACTTCAAATTATGCCTAATTATTCAACACGTAACAAAACAACTATCATGTCGAGTTTCCATGTAAAAAGGGTTACCATGCAAACAAAATCTCGACTAAATCATCAATCACAAAATATTGCCTCATTTGGTGACCACATGTATCCCAGGCCACATATGACATTTGAACCAATATTAATTTTTTTTTAAAGTTGGTGAGAAACTTGCCAAAGAACTGAAAAATTTATCTTGGTGCACTGTTTTCAGTTTGTGCCAAGAATAATTTACCTGGCAAAATTCTTAATTTATACTAACCTATTTTCTTTTCTTTTTTCATTGTGCACAAGCAGAAAAAAAGGTGCATCATTCATTCTTTCAAATAACTTTAAAATAGTTTTAACGAAGTATGTAAACCATATTTCACATTGTTATCACATATAACAAGTATGTCGAATTTAAGAACACCCCAATATATAATTCATGTATTTCCTGGGAAGTTTTGAATAAAAAACTGTAATGTTTTGCTGGTATACCTAGAAATACATCTACTTTAAGATGATGATAAAAATTTGTTAGGTTATAATTGAAAAATCTCTTTAAAAAATTTATAAAAATTACTAAAAAATACAAATTTTAAAAATAAATCAGAAAATAGCTGCAATTTTTTTTTTGAATTGAACCCAAATTTCGAATTGTGAAAGAATGAATCAAGTGAGTTTAATAAAAAAAGAGATATTAGTAAATATGTACCAAATTCAATTAATATTTGAGAAGCTAATCTTCTAGAGCTAATTTTTTAAAAACTACTTGTATAATTTTTACAAAATTTGGCACTTTGGCCTAATTTGAGTCATAGAATCGAAGTATACAAAAAAATTGTCATTTGAGAAAATGTCTGATTTTATGTCAAAATACCTATGTTAAAACAATACTTTAAATGTAATATATATGCTAAGTCGCGTTTTTGAAACATGAAAAATGCAAGTGGAATTTCATCAGTCAGTCCAGTAGAAGATGGAATATAGAACTTTCCAATTTTTTTTTTTTTTTTTGTGTGTGTGCAAGGTGTACATATGTGAGTATCAGTAGACTCTTGGAAATAGTATTTATCCTTATGATTTATATTAAATGTGGCTTAAAAATGCAGAAAAGCAATGTAGTTAATGATTTGATGCTATTGACAAGAACAATAGCATTTGTACTGAAATATTTTTTAACGTTGTTTGTAATATAACTTTTAATAACTGGGACTGTTAAGAATTTTTGACTTGCTAATGAATATCTAAGTGCTTACAAAAAAGGAGTATTTGTTTAGTATGTACATATACTTTTTTAAACTATGATGTGCAGTAAAAATATTAGTTATTTGTAAAGTTTTTGCATATTAAAGAAATAAAACAAATCAGCAGAATATAAGAATGAAAGTAAAATTTTTAAATGCACTCTTTACATATCAGGCCTTTTATCCCAGTCAACATTGTTATAGATAATAAAATGATTTTAAGAATAGCTTTCAGTTCTATGTAGTTCGAAATAATTTTGAGCATGCTAAATCCTTAAGTTTGCTTTATCTTTGTATTGATTGTAGTTTGTCTCAAAGTAGTTTATTTTAAATTGGATGATTTCATGCTTTCATTTGTTAGATTTTCAGAATAAGCAACACAAAGTGGAATAGTCTCTTTTTCATCTCCAGTCCGTGAGAATCCAAATTTTAAGGTATTTTTTGTTGTACTATTGAGTTTTCCTTGCTTTTTTCTTAGCATTTCTTTTGGAATTGAAGATTTACTCTTGTTAATTTCATTATTTTCTGTTTGTTGATTGTTACTATAATCATTGCTTTCTTTCAATTTAAAAGTTCCAGATTTCAAACAGTGATCCATAATTTTGATAATTGGGATAAAAATTATATTTAGCACGAATAGTCAAAATCAGTGGAGCTTACTGAAGCACATAACGAATCTTTCTGATTGGAAAAGTCACATGAATGCCAAAAATATACACACACACATTGTATCAGATCAATGTGTATATACTGGAGTTTTTTGTACGACATTCATTGTCTGGGCCACAGAATGGAGGAATGCACAGAATCAAAGTGCTTGGCCCAGAAACACAGTGGCTACGCTTGCATACAAAACCACACATAGGCAAGGTTTCAATGAAGAATTGTATGCGGTTGCTATTATTTGTCAGTATAAAAGTCACTCTACTTTCCTTTTCTCTCTCTTCTTTCAGCGGCAACCTTTGCCTGTACTTTCTTGCATTTGTTTTTTCAGGTGTACTTGTTCTTATTGGTTCATTCACTTTCCACAGGGTTCTCCATCTGGGAAATTCTGGTTTCAAAATCCCCATGCATGTCTTTCAGATGTTTTGAATTTATTCATAACATTAAAGATATCTTTCATTTATCCATATCCAATGTTTGCTGCAATAATGTAAGAAAAGTTTTTTTTTATAATTATTTGTCATTGTTTTCGCTTTAGCCATGCATGTTTAGCATGTGGTCTTAGCCTGATGAAGCATGTATCCCCACCAAACTCTTTTATTGTTTCTCATTAGGGATATTGTGCTATCACCACGTAACTCTATATGCCACCGAATCCCATAGTAAATGAATGTATATATATATATATTTTCCATAAGGAAAATTTCCTTATTGTACATTATGTACACTTATGTTTCACTGTAAAGTTTTCAGCCTGTTTTTTTTTTTTTTTTTTTTTTTTTTTTTTTTATTGTTGGAAAAAGAAAGATTTGTAATTTTCCCAGCATTTGAAATAGTGCATTATGCTTAACAGAACTTGCATGACTACATTTTTGACTCAGCTTTTATTGATCACCTTAAATTTCTAGACTCCTTACTTAATATATGCAAACAAGAGTTTTTATTTCTAATTAATATTGATAATGTCTTACTATGCCAAATTCATAGATTAAAGCTTCACTGAATTTATGTATTTTTTATGGATATCCTGTTTTACATAGTTTGTTTTTATCTGCAAAATGTCCTGAAATGATTTACCAACAGATATAGGGGTAGTACTGTACCTGGAATTCTACAATATAAATCAGTGCAAATACAGCATTGAAAAATTAAGGAATAGCTAAATTGAAAGCTGTTATAAACAGAAATGAAAATTGGAGAATTATGCTTTTTTCTCACTTTGCTAGTGAATTAAATATGTTAGTATTGGTTTGTATATTACTTTAATGATTGAATAGGTATTAGAAATCTTAATTAATTATTTTTTAGAGCATGATAGCTTTTTATCTTGAGAAATGACACCCCCTTTTTAACTGTAGATAAGAAAATTATGTTTTCCTATTAGTTATTAGCTGTGAACTTAGTAATAATTACAGTTCTTTTTTTTTTTTTTCCAGGCATGGCACAAATTTGTGTATGAAATGAAAAATTTATCCTATTTGTTTTCTGTCTGGCATTCTCCAATCAAAAACATTCAAGGACAATTTGGCTCTGGAGTTGCATCATATTTTATTTTCGTGCGCTGGCTTTTGTATATTAATTTGTGCAATTTTTTCTTACTTTTGTTGTTTGTGCTTATTCCTCAGTTCATCTACGAGTCGTCAGAAAAGGATATACATAATAGTAGTGTACCTTTTGCTCCAGAAGATTTGCTCACTGGTTCTGTAAGTAATTTGAAATTTTATATTGCATTATACATTAATTCATATTATGCATGCCTTTTTCATGATGTTATCTTGCCTCACAAATTAAGATGAATTAATTAAATATGCAATGAAAATAGTTATATGTATGAAAACTGCTATGTGTGTTTCTTTTACATATACAGAGAAACCGTGCTAGAAAAACCTTTGTGTGATGAACCTCCTGGATATAACAAACTTCTTGATTCTATCAGTGTTATTTTGTACAGATAATAAACCTCTATCTGTCTGAAAATACATTTTATAGATACATATCATAAAAGTTCCCCCCCTTTTTAAATAAAATTTTCTAGAATGTTTGCAAGCTTTATCTAAGAAATAACTAATCCTTGAAGGGGTTATCCATATTTAGACTCTGAGGATGTCAACAAGCATTTCTGTGTATTTTAAGCAAAGACTGTGAGATGCAGATATAACATCTAATTCTTAAAAAGTCAAAGCTTACTAGAAACATATTAAGGAGACCATAATGTATGATGCTGTGACCATTAAGTCAAGAAATTTGAGTGGGTTCCATGATTTAACTGAGCCATTATGCAAAGCTCCATTCAGGTTTGATGCTATGATGGAAATTTTAAAATGTTGGCAAGTCAGGAAAAGGTGAGTAGATTCTTATGAGTATGGCACTATAAAGATGATTCATTGTTAAGGAAATGGAAATTTTTTATCCTTATCTCTCTATTTATTTATTTATTTTTTTGTAGTGTTTAAAACCTTTTTTAAATTTCATGTTTGGAATGAAGATTTTGCATTCTTAGGTATTTTGCAAGATTTAGATTATTTTTTATAAGGGCTGTACCTTTGGCTTGCAGCCATAGCTTGATAGAAATGAATGCATACTTGTTAGATATTGGATAGGACAAGTTAGTAATGAAATTTCAGCTTTTCTAGGTGGGCAGTACTTCATATATTATTTGACCTGTCTTCACACTGTATTGATGAAAATTTTCTGTGTCAAAATATCATCTGTAGAATAAGTTATAAATATTAAGCTTTTTGCATTGAAAATAAGGTGAACTTTATTATAAAACTAACAGATGGCTGTAGTCAAGTTGGAATCTACTGAGAATATAGTTTAGTGAAGACATTACCTATATCAGCTGCCTAAAATGTCGAAATAAGGACTGAAATTGAAACTATAACTGTAGAGTTGCTTCAAAAGACATTAAAAGAAATCGGAATGGTCTTGATGCCTGTCGAGCAACTAATGGTGTGCATTTCGATCTAAATCTACGGTTGCTACTATGCTGAAAAATTAAAATTCGTTTATCTATGCTCATGGAAAAAAATTTGGATGTAAGGAAGATAATGAGAATAGCAAGCATAAGGATGTTGAGAAGCATTCCTTTAATGCTTCACTGTTCATAGAAGTTGCAGTCATCTGATATCTGTACGAATGCTGCAGATAGAGGCCAATGAATTTATCAGAAAATTATTAATCACTTCTCTTGGCAGATTTGACAATACTAACCAATTTTTTTTGGTGCTTCGTCAGTCAATTTTTATACTTTTTTTAATAAAATACTCTATTTTTTCTTATTACCATTTCTTTTATCCTTCAGTGCATTAAGGTTTGACTGTATTTTCAGTTGGAAGAAAACAGAAAAAAAATTTGTCCTGTTTTGCAGTTTTAAAGCAAAGCTACCCAAATTATGAATAATGCAAAAAATTAATGTTATTTTTATTATTGATTTGAAATTTAGTAATTTGTGTTTTTATTTTCCTAGCTTTCTTAATTAAGCTTATATACAAAGCTAACTGCTGTGATGAAGGGTTAACTCTTTAAAAATGCTTTAAGAGTAACTGACTCATTTTTATAAAACCCATGAGGAAAATGTTAAAAATTCCATGTAACCTATCTTTTTATTGGGCATTGTGTGTCAAATAAAGGTTTCCACATATAATAGATTTGTCTACTCTGCCACTGATGAGTATTTATATAAGAATTTCAATTTCCTTATGAGAATATTCAAAATTTGTTATGGATATACAGGTCATTGAATGGTTTTCAATACCTTTTATTATAAATGAATGGACATGTTATTGCAACTACCTTAGCAGAAGCCACCAATTTTTCAGAAGGTACCCAACTCTGGGAACTATTTGCATAATCATTCTTCAGGCAACCATATTGATAACAATCCTTCAGTCAAGTTACATAACCATTTTCATCAACATTTTTTTACTGTAGTCCAAGTTTCAATGGTTTTTATAATTAAGTCATGATATTTTTTGCCATAGTCATAATTTTAAAATACAGATTTATGAAATTTGTCAACAACTGAAGGAACTGCAGTAAATTTCTGCAGGAATAGGAAAGTTTTCAGCAAAAACTTCTAAAGAGAAAAATGAGGAGATGTGTTTTGTAGATAGCTGCTATTGCCAAAGTTTGCATGATGCTGCATCTCTGCAATTCTGTTCTTTTTTTTTTTTTTTTTAAGCAAAAACAAATTACTGTATACTTGGAGAGAAGAGTAGTGTAAAAAAATTGCAAAAAGATCTGCAGAAGAATGTCAAGGGTATTATTTTTTTAATGTATCTTATAATCCTTATTTAATAATTGAAAGTTGTGTTTTAAATTGTGTTTTAAATTGAATGTTTTAATATGTTGGTAAGTTTGTCAACTTGCGATAAATATCAGTAATTTGGGAATCCTTTTAAAAAGTCACGAAAACTACCAACAATTTATGTCATCTGAGCGTTGCTCAACAACTTTAGCAAAGTATTTTCGTAAATATTCTTGTAGCCGTAGATATAGCAAAATTTGTTATAAATGATGTTTTTTAAAGGAGTAATGGAAATGGGTGTTGTATTTAATAAGAAGTAAAAAAAAGTTCCTATAAAAAGATAATAGTATCTCATTAATTCTTTTAGAGTATATCGATCTATTAGCCTGTCTACACTTTATATCACCACCATTTCCGGGCACATATTACTGTTTCACTTTGTTTTCAATTAGAAGCATTTTTTATGTTGATTTGCTGTCTCTATCAGCAGGTATTTTGTCTCCTTGTTGCTTTGTATTCCTTACTTTTCTATGCAATTTGAGAAAATCTTCGTTTGTTTTTGAAGCACTCGTAAGATATTGTGCATTTAAATATTTTTGAAAAAATAATATAACAAACGTAGATTTAAAAAATGGAAAAATTGCTAGGATTGACTAAGTGGGAAAATGATGATACACAGGTGATGGATCCAGGATAATCTACTACAGCACTAAGAATATTGAAAAGAAAAGAAAAATCGTTTATAGAAAATATAATACAAATAATAATAAATTTCATCATTAATAATACATTTACAATTAAAAAATAATAATAAATTTTATCATTTGGGTTTTCTTGGAATGGATGTGAAATGGACATTCAGCCTCAATGTGTTGTTTGCAGTTAACTATTATCCAGTCAAACCATTGTTTCTTTAAAGACATCTTGGATCTAAGCATGCCAGTTTAAAAAATAAATCTGAAGAATTTTTCAAGAGGAAATTATCAGAATGCTAGCGAATGCAATTCGTTCTACTCTCCACAGGCTTAAAAAGCCTGTTTTTCTGCTGGCTTCTCCTACACACACGTGTACGCTTATGTATTTGCCATATAAGATTTGCATTTTTATATTTGATAAAATATGCAAATTCTCTTAATTTATTTCACCAGTGTAGCTAGACTCATTAGAATAATTTTGTTTTTTCTTTTTATGAGAACCATTTCAGGGGATTGGCTGTGGAAGCAGCTAGTAAATGGTAAAAATATGGAAAATGCATAGAAGAATATAAAAACAAACTGAAATAACACTAAATAACACTAAAGAAAAAACAGTGTTTTGCATTAGATGATTGAGAATTGGTACTGGAGATGGATGCTTGTGAAGAGAAATACTGTTCTCTGGTTAATGGTTTAAGTTTCAAATTCCTTGAAGTACGAGGCACGTCCAGAAAGTAAGTTCCGTTTCAATTTATCTCCGCTGCAGCTCTGCGATCGCAGTTCCGCACATGCGCAGTAGACGCTCTGTATCAAGGAGAAGAAACGCGCGCCATTTGGAGATCGCTGTCAGTCACGTACGCTTTGTTGTGCTTGTTTACAATGTCGGTGTTGATTGAAAATCCCGCCGCTTGTGAAATCAGATCTGTGATTCGTTTTCTGAATGCGAGGAAAGTGAAACCTAGTGAAATTTATCGGCAAATTTGCGATGTTTACGGACCAAAAGCGATGAGTGATTCAATGGTGAGAAGATGGGTCCGAAAGTTCAATGACGGACGTAGTGATGCGCACGATGAAGAACGAAGTGGGCGTCCATCTTTGGTTACAGAAGAACTGGTTCACGCGATTGATGACAAGATCCATGAAAACCGAAGGTTTACAATTAGTGCTCTCGCTATGGAATTTCCCCAAATTTCACGATCACTAATGCATGAAATTGTTACCGAAAAACTGAAATTTCGTAAACTTTGCTCACGTTGGGTACCAAAGATTCTTACTGAGCAACACAAAACAAAACGGATGGGTAGTGCACTTCAGTTTTTGACCCGTTATGCTGAAAGCGGTGAAGAATTTCTGACACAGATAGTCACAGGAGATGAAACTTGGGTTTCTTACGACACCCCTGAAAGTAAGCGGCAATCAATGGAATGGAGGCACACTTCATCCCCAGCAAAGGTTAAGCCGAAGCAAATCTTGACACCTCGAAAAATGATGTGCACAGTGTTCTGGGACTGGAAAGGCATCTTACTCATTAATTTCTTACCGCGTGGTCAAACAATCAGAGCAGATGCTTATTGCGAGACACTTCGGAAATTGCGCCGTGCAATTCAGAATAAGCGCCGAGGATTGCTGTCAAAAGGTGTTGTTTTTCTTCACGACAACGCACGACCACACACTGCAAATGTGACGAAAAACCTCCTACAGGGATTTGGCTGGGACGTGTTTGACCATCCTCCGTACAGCCCTGACCTCGCTCCTAGCGACTTTCATCTGTTCTTACATCTTAAGTCTTTCCTTGGCGGTCAACACTTTAACAATGACGACGAGCTGAAAGAAACTGTTTCCAACTGGTTGAAGACACAGGCGGCAAATTTCTATGAAGAAGGTATACAAAAACTTGTGCCACGCTATGACAAATGCCTGCAATATTTCGGCAGTTATGTGGAAAAGTAGTTTAAGAGTTGTTGAATTTTGTGCAATAAATAACTTTTCTGTAGCTGTACACAATTTACTTTTATTACCAAACGGAACTTACTTTCTGGACGTACATTGTATTATTGTTCATCATACCATTGATTGGATATTTAATGACTTGGAATTCAGGCATAGTTATTTCGTTTTCTGCAATAAATGTCCATGCCTTCATCCTCTTCCAAAACAAAGCCATTTCATCAACATTGTATGTTTGTTGAGAGAAATATTCCAATTTACAATTTTGCTTTCTAGAGAAATCTTCCCAGAAATTTACCTCCCACATCTGTATCTGCACTTGTTGCTTCACATATGATTTTAGTCTGTGTAGATTCTTACACTTCTTGAAACATTCAAGTGATATAGAACATTTTTTAAGTGTACTTTGCTGTCTATGATGCTAGTTTTCTCCTGGATAGTTGGTAAACTCAATGGAATTTACTTCTGTGCCAGATCTTTGGTTAACAGCATTTTTTCCATCTCTGAGATCAGGCCTAGCCTCTTTTTGCTAATGATTGTGCCCTTCAACTTTGCACCACCTTTTATGCTTTCAGCAGTGCTAATTTTGTCCTTCACTTTTAAAATAGGTTGATTTATTTCGTAAGCTATTGTTGTAACTTTCTGTTTTATATAAACGTTTCTTCTAAAGTAATTGGGACATTTGTCTTTTAAATTTATTACCAGTGCATTTGATTTGCATTTCGATTCCATTTTAAGGACAAATAAAAAGTGAATACTACTGGTAATTGGGTGCAAGAAGTACTGATCAGGTAAGGGAGGATAGTACATAAGTTTCAATGTTAAAGCTTTAGCCCTCATATGTAAATGCAAATTTATGTTAAATTCGAGGGGGGGAGGCTACTGTTTAGACAACATGCTTTTGCATTATTATGAAAATTCATTGATTATGTTTGTATATGTTTTTATCAGCAATAAGTAATCATTGGCCATTGTTATATGCAGTATTAGTATCTTTGTTGTTTGAAATTAGGCTTAAATGCAACTTAAGTTTGGTGTAAATTTTGAATAAAACAACATTGTTTTCAAGGGCCATCAAAACAGGTCCCTGTTTTTAAGGGGGAAGGGAAATCCGTAAGTTAAAATTTTTATTGTTGTATTTCTTTTTCCATTTTACCTTTGTTATATTCTGAATATGTAGGCAAGAATTTTCTAATGCTAATGTGTGTATGTGTACATGCAGTGTATTCAAAATATATGCATTTGGATATGTATTTGTCATGTTTATAATTTTTAAAAAATTTTTCTGTAGGGTTGGATGACAAATTCAACATTTTATTTTGGACATTACACAAGTAGTACAATTAGTATTCTTCCTGGTCTTCATTACAGCATGCCTTTAGCATATTTATTTATCATTGGTGTAAATTCATTAATAAATCTGCTGGCCGTAAGCTATTCGTAAGTTAATCATTTTGCATATTATGTATATGAGTAAAAGGAATTTTTTCTTTTCAGAATTTTGCAGTTATTATTTTTATGTTACAGACTTACCAATGCTTATCAAAAAAATTATGTTGATACTTCTGGAGAGATGAAAAATGTGTTTTGCAATAAAATATTTTCTGCTTGGGATTATGGTATTGAAACAGAAGATGCTGCAAGATTACAGAAAAGGGCTTTCTGTAATGAAATTAGGGTAAATATACTGATCTATTAAAAATTGTATTTGGTACTTTTCTGTTAACTCCACAGCATACACTGATTTTTTTCAGTACAGTACAGTCTCAGATTGTGTTTGTGACTAAATACTTGGCTATACGAACTTTGCCACATAAGCATGATATATTAATAAGGAAAGCAAGTGTGATAACACTGATAGCAATTTTAAACAAATTAATGTATTTGTTTGTAAAATATTCATAATGTATGTGGATAGATATGAAAGATGAAAACATGTAAATTTTCATAGTTATGCTTCAGCAGCATGTAGAAGACAATTCATTTCTAAAGATTTAAAATATTGCCACTTCAAGAAAACAGATATTTTAATAGCAATAAAAAAATAACTATATTTAACAAAAGTTAAAAAAAAATAATTTTCATTGATGGCTAATATATTTTGAAATATTCACACTGTGTTTGGCCATTGAAAATTAAATGGAGGCAAAAGCAGAGAAGCACCATTTATTTTAATGTTAAGGTATATATTTAAATTAAATGTATACATATTGTATTTCTTTCATTCTATGGCATACTTTTTTTTCCCACATAAACATTGCTGAAAGGTGATTGATTGCCTGTTAGAATGGATAATATTTTAGAATCTGAGATTTTTCCAAATTACTAATAATTCCAAAGTAATTACAAATTACTAATTTAAGTAGATGTATTATTGCTGTTAGCAAATCAAAATTAATTTTAAAAGTCATTTCTACTTTCTGATACTGAAATTGAAAGAAACATTTTTGAATCGATGAGATCTAGAAGAAATAGTGTAAATTCTAATCAGATTTTTATTATGAAAACTTTTATCTTCTGCTGAAAATTTTCTATAATATAAAGTATATTTGCTTTTGGTGTCCTGTTTATGTTTTGAAATATAATTATCTTAATTTGTGTAAGTGTTGAATGCTACTAGTAAAATAAAGGTTCTTTGATTATCCACATTTATCGGAAGTCAGTGCCTTGTGTTACTAAAATACGCTTTTGTGAAAATTAATAGAATGTGCAATTTATGTCTGGTTTTATGAAAAATATTGAACCAAAGGTACTAATTATGCTACCAAAGAATTGTGCAAATATTCAGAGCTGAATATGCAGTCATACACATGCGTGTTTGTGGAGCTATGATTTTGGAGAGGATATAAGCTCACAAGGGATTTTCACTAATTTGTGTGCTTGTACTCCTTCATGGCATTTACCATATTTCTCACAGACACTGAATAAATTTTATAAGGTATCAAGTGAAATGAGTAGCCATTAACATATGAATGACAGAATGGGATGGAGCATTATCAGTCACAAGTGCAGGTGGTTACAGAGATCAGTATAATGCACAGCATCATCTGCAATTTGTGTAAACAGTTTCAGGACACTGGATCCATATCAAGAAGACCTAGATTAGATTGACCAATATCTGCAAAGACAAATGAGGATCGTTGTTTGTCATTTTCAGCATGGTGACCCTGGACTGCTATAGCTTAACAACTGTCACATGAGCTGCATGTTGACATGGGAACCGAAATTTCATGGTTTACAGTTGCCCGAAGGCTTCATAATGTAAGCCTGCATGCGAGAAGACCTGCTGTTTGTGTCCCACCCACTGCAGCATACCACAGAGCAGGTTTAGCATGGTACAGACAACCTTAGCCTTGCACCAAACTTCAGTGAAGCATTGTGCTTTTTACAGACAAGTTGAGATTCATCCAGGACATTGATTATCAGTGTACCTGTATTTTGAGAGTACTTATCTCTGATAAGTGGTCATTTCTTTATCAGTGTACAATTGTACACAGATCATTACAATGGTGGAAATGTAATGGTTTGGGCAATCATTAGTCTTGAGTTCTTGCTAAGGGTTCAGCTGGTCAGCAGTTACCTTAAAAGTGAGGATATTCATTGTATAGATTGATTAGCCAGATTTTCTGACCATAACCCTGTAGAGAATGTCTGGGATGCATTTTTAGGGCAGTTTCATCTTGCTTTTCCCCTCCAAGGACCATCCCAGAGTTGAAAACTGCCTTGCTACAGGAGTAAGATTGACTGCAACAGAGACTCCTCAACTGCTTCTTGTCCTATTATGCCATCACACTGCACCATCTACCTTGCTGTGGAGAGGGGACCATTATCTGTATTAGACTCATTTTCAGTTCTATGTGACAATGTGAATTTTGGACATCATAACACTGTGATCTTTACTGATAATCATGCGTACATAAAATGACTTTTGAATGGTACATCTCTGTTATAAATGTATATTCATATCAAATTTCATTAAAATCTGTCCATTAGTTTTTCAGAAATTTCACATAATGTGCAAATCCTCTTAATTTTGTGCGTTAGTTATATGGCAACACATGACGTCACCAAAACACATTTATCTAGCAACCCCGGTGTGCAAGTGCATGCAGCAAATAAGCATTTACATGCATGTTTTCACCTTCTAAATTCGATGGTCATTTTTCTAATTAATGCTTATTTTGCATTGAGTACATTGTTTGTTTTAAATTAATTGTAATAGAAGTGTGGAGTTTGCTAGCGATTATAAAGAGCTGTTTGCTTTATTTATTTAAGATACAAAACTGGAATTATCCCTAATATGACTATAGACTGATGTAATTACATCAGAAGTTTGTGTGCCTTCTATAGACAGTGTGCAATGCCAAGTTTATGTGCAATGCCGAATTTGGGCAGTTCTCCGATGTTTACACAAAAACAGATTGCTGCATATGTGGGGAGAAAAACTGCATGTGTAATGCTTAAGTTTGTGTGTCATACTGAGTTTGTAATACTCTGATTTAAGTTAAAACAGGTTATTGTGTACATTGGGAGAGCAGAGCAAAAAATTATGTAAAAATCTTTATCATGGAAAGTGCTTTATCATGGATGTTTCTTATTTAAAATTTTTTCATTGTTTTTTCTTTTATTCAATTCTTATTGTACAGCCATTTTGAAAATGTTTATTGCCTTTTGCATTTATCTTGGTGGAAAATTACTGACCAGTGTGTTAGTGACTTTTCTGGAAAAGGTTGTGGATAATTAGTTGTAACAAAATAAATTGTTTTCAGTAATATGTTCCAGTATTGCTTTATAAAAATTTTTGCTTTTATGAAAACACTTGAAATGTAATAAACATGTCACTGCCCTTAAAATATTGAAGTCTATGAATGTATATGTAATATGTATTATATAGTATATATTTTAATTATTAATTTCGATTATCCTGTAGGAAATGAGAAAATATCGTAATAGTACATTTATTAAGTTATTTCCTTATAAAATTAATATTAAATTATGGAAAATGAAACATAATAAAAGTAAATTGTATTTGAATTAATAATATTAACACAAAATAATAATAATTAAAAAGACACACACAAAAATTGAAAGAAAATTAATTGTTGTTTATCCCATGGAAGAAAGCAGACTTTCAAGGGGAATTAATAATTTTTTCACAAAATAATCAATAATTAAAGAATGATTTTGTTTCATTTCTTTTGTATATTTGAATGAAATCCCCTTCAAATTGTGAACAAATGCAAAGAAATATAAAATATTTTCTAAATTTAAATTAATTTCAAACATACAAATGAAATTCCAATGGGACCGATAGTAAGACAAAATAAATTTAGAATATAACAAATTAAATAGGGAGATGATGAAATTAGCAAAAATTGTTATCTCTCTTTAACAATTTCCAGAAAATTAAAATGGTAAATAGCTGAGAGTGAAAACTAAAAAAATTGAAATTATTTCTGGCTGAAAGTCAAGGAAATGTAAAAATAGGGAGAATTACAATCGAAATTCCACTTAAAGTCGGCCATATTTGAGGCTTTGAAATTAACTTACCTTTGGTTATTAACAGGACAGTAGCCAAAAGTATGTACTGTAAAATAATTAGTTGTATTTGGCACAAAATCTGGTGTTAAATATTTTTGATATTTTGACATTTATGCACACTGTTTCGAAACCTTTAGAATTATCCATCAAGACCAGAGCAGAACAATCACTTCACATGTATAATGACTCTGCCACCTCAGTATCTGAACCAATCACTGCAGTAAAGCAGATAATTTGCAATTTTTGGATTATTTCTTGCAATTGCATGTCTCTGTGATGGTGTAAATGTCTATATTGTTCTGATGCATAAAATAATGAAACTCATGAGTTTAGTGGTTAAGTTCTGTGCAAAGTATTGTGGAAACAGGTGCAAAAAAAACTGGTATATTGCTCATGATGGTGATGTGGAGACATGACTGAATTTTGTGTAACAATACTAGGTATCTGAGTAGTGGCATCTTTTACTATAGAAATTGCAGCCGTGAGCTGAGTAATCACTATCTTAACATCTTCTAGCTTGGGAGTGAGTTATGCAACTTCAGGTGATTTCTGTTCTGTCATGGGCTTTATATTTAAAGAAAGGAGGTTTAGTCTAATGGAAAATGTAAAACCAAATTTTACCTTGATATAGTACATGATTTTTCATGAAAGCATTTATTAATTTTATTTAGTGATTGATAAATAAATAAATGCTTTCATTGTATTTATTTATTGTATTTTCAAATTGTATTTAATTATTTATATACAATTTGAAGTTGAATAAAGCTTTGATTCTTTAAAAATGTAACTAAACCATCTAGCTTATGAATTAAATGGTATTTAAGATGATTCAAATGTGCCATTTTCCCAATTTTTAATCACGTCTTCTGATCTCCCAGTAGGTCACCAAATCTCCTGGTTTTTAATTTTTAACTTTTACTAAGGGAAATGTTCCCCAGCAATCAGTTTCATTTATTGCATTAATGAAACTTAAATTAGGTGAATTCCATTCCCCCACCTCTAATGATTTTCAGAATTATTTTATTACATTTTATTTTATCTGAATTGTACTTTTTCCATTACATTTTGTTGATCTTTGGCTCAATAAATTTCCTTATTAAATTTCTTTTGAGCTCAGTTGTTTTAATGTAGGTGATCTATACTAATATTATATACATTAATTATTAATTTTATTTTTATTGTATCTAAAAGTGTTTTGATAAAGCTTTCTTTCACTACTTACGATTTTCTTAGTATAAAAATATTAGAAAATTAAAAAGTGAAAGTAGTAAAAGAACATAAAATTTAGGATAACCAGTTGAATGTTAATATATTTTTAATTAGAAATGAATTTGAATTGCAAACAGTTCAGTAACCCGAACCATGCATTATAAAGTGAATTAAAGTCAATTTGGAGTTCCTTTAAAATTGTGTCCTCGCATAGAGAGAACACCTTCCATTTTCTCCTGTTGTTCGCACAAAAATCTATTTTCTGGTTTTGAAGATTTCAAGATTAACAGCTACATGTATGTTAATATATTTAAATGGTTTTGCTGTATGCAGTTTTTCTTCTGAAACTTTTGCATTTCTAATATGAATGGTATGTCTGATTTTATTTATTCTTTAACTAATATTTTAATATTATATTGCTAGTTTTTTAAAATGCATCATTTTACTTTTTTTTTGTTTTTTTTTTTTTTTTGTTGCAGGAATTGTTATATATGCAAGTACATAATCAAAAGGATAAAAATACAGTGGAGAAAATAGTTCAGACAGCTCTCATGATTTTTGTGAATATTTTTATTGTAACAGTAACTGTTGCTGTAGGTTATTTAATTTACTATTTACTGGAAAAGAAGGCTCTTAAAGTAAGTTACTTCATTTGATTTTTGAAATAATATATATTCATCATAAAAACAAATGTTACCCTTATAAGGATGCAGTCTAGTTGAATGAAATCAAATGTAGAAGTTTATTGCTGTTAGGTATGCAAATGATTCAAATTTAACATTCGTCTACTCAAATGACATCGGCAAGTGGAAGGCTTATTATCATACCTACTGCACTTTACAGGGTCTTTCCAATGTACAGAATTTTTATTTTGAGTAAAACTGTTGTGTTGAAATTATAAGTTTAAAATGTGATATGCCTTCGATATAAATTCTTGCTTGGGTATGCATTGTAGGATTGCATGAAAGCGGATGGACATTTTGTGTGTTTTATGCCATATCAGTTATGTAAGTTGTGATATGCAGATTGTGGGAGACCTTCACAGATAATAATAATGATGAAAATTTGAAGGTTTGTCTGACATGCAAGAACCACCCGTCTACTTTGGTTGGAGACATTCTGTAAGCAGTGATCACTGCTCTATGCGCCTTGTGCGTGCTTTAGCAGATAACTGCATGTTATGGATTACAGGCATGCAGACCATTATGATGTTTGTTTTTGACATAATTCCACCTCATTACAGACTGCCATGGTACTATGAGCAAGCATTATGAGGCCATGTTGAAAAGTAATGAAAAATGTTTAGTGAAGAATCTTACTTTTGTTATGTTGTAGATAATCAACCAGTCTATATGTGAAGGCAACACGATCTGAGCTAAGATGAATGCTTTATTGTCAATCATCTTATATCCAAATGGATGGTCATGATATAGGGTGCAATTTTACATAAAGTTTGATCACTTCTGATCTCATCATGGGATTTCTGCTAGCCTAGTGGTAGACTGATGAAATCCTTTGATCAGATGGTCTGCCATTTTTGAATGCCTGCCGCAGTTCAAGATAGTGCATTTTAGCAAGATATTGCTTGTCTTCATATTTCTGTCATCTCGAAAGCTTTGCTTGCAACCATGGGCACTCGATGGTGGCTAACTGTATAACCAGATCTGTCCAATGGAAAACTGGCATGCTGTATGCTGCTTTGTCAAGAAACTGTTATTATCACTAAACCTGCAAGAACAACCAAAGTCCAATCTATATGGGATGAGTTAATGCAGGACTATGTCAGGAAGCTCTCTTATTTAATGCCTGGGCATGGGACAGATCATATCACAAATAATGGTAGCCCAGTGTATTATTAGTATACCCCTTATTGAGATTTATAATGTTTTTGTAAGTTATGCAATAAATGTATATTATGCCACTTTCATTTTTTAATCATATATTGTTATTGGTGACTACTAGTTTCATTTCAGTCTGATACTCTCATCTGGGTGTCTTTTTTTTTAAATGCTGAATATTTTAGTATAATTGAAAAATAATAGTTTCTAAATATGCTTATGCTTTTGTCATAGATTTATTCAATATTACCTTTTTTGTGTTTAAAGTAGTGATTTTATTTGAGTCATAAATCCTTGGGATTTCCAATTTTGCAATATATGATTATTTCGTTATGCATATTTGGTAAATACTGATATTTTCTAGATAAATAGATACAGATCTTTCCCATACTGAATGTGAAAAAAACTATTATGAAGCTTTTAACAACAACTGAGTTGATTTTAATATATCGTATATTCCGGCATATAATGTGCACCTATAATTTCAAACTAGATTTTTTAATTGTTAGGTGTATTCACTGTATAGCACACATTCTTTTCTTTACAAAGAAACGTCAAAGATACATGTATGATATTCTTATCTTCTGAAGTCATTCATTCAGAGATTTTCCCTAGGCTTTCGAACAATGCTATATTGAATTGATAAGCCATAAGGGGAACAGTATGTGCAGGGTGGGGGGAGGGGGGAATGCTGGAGAGAGTAAGTTGTTTTGCAAAGTAAAGGAAGCATTGTAATCACGAAAAATTCCGGGTACCATATTTTAACGAAAATATCCATTTTGACCGCAATCGAATGCAATTTAATGATGTTTTTGCATGACTATGTATGTGAGGATAGAATAAAGGACTCTTTTTCCCCAAACAAATTATAGAACTGATTTAAAATGGATTCAGAAGAGATTTTTTTGTAGCGTCTGTACGTATCGATATATATGTATCTCGCATAACTCAAAAACGAGTAGCCTTAGAACGTTGAAATTTTGTATATAGGATTGCTATAGCGTGTAGTTGTGCACCTCCCTTTTTGGTGGCAATCGGCCGTACCAAAAGTATATATATGTGTATATATATATACATGTTGTTACAAGCTTCTTTTTTCATCTAAGAATGGCAATGTGTTTACCAACAAGATCATGTGACCATTTTCAGCAGATGAGGCACTAGACTGGGATGATGATGAAGGTTGAAAAATCAAAAGAACTCGGGATTCTTTTTGATGATGCCATGGACAGACCTAATTTTCTTACTTCTTTTTGTATGTTAGCTTTGTGTTAATTATGTTCATGTGTTTTTGTTATAAAATTACTAAATCTCACTACCATTGTCATCAATAGGACTGTTCCTATAGTTCATAAATACAACTACATTGTACATGCGTATATACACACTTTGTTACTCGGCTTAGTGATCTCAGTTTTTTTATTCTTATATGTTGGTAAACTGTTCATTTTTTGCTTTAAAAGTGATTGAATTATGCTGTCTTATCTTCCGGTTAAGGTTTTTATGCCTTTAGTTAAACTGAATGCAATAGTTGTACAATTATCAACAATTTAAAGTAGTTTCAATGCGGCTAAGTCTAATTTTTTACTATTGCAGCCATATTTGTTTGCATTTGAATCTTGGCAGAATAGTGGATTTATTGCCAATTGAGAGAAACTAAGCTTTGCAACAACAGAGATAACATCTTTTTTTATTATTGCAAATTAATCTTTGCTTAATCCGTTCTGGAATTATTATTTACGTTATTAAATTATCCCATATATTGACTCCTTATCCCATATATTAAATTGTCCCGTATATTGAGTCATATACATAATGTCCACAACAAATTAAATCAGTTTCTACGCATTCAGGGTCTTTTTGTCAAGTGGGACCAAAGTAAACTGTCTGTTTAATTTTATTGTATAGCTTTTATGAAGTCAGTTCGTAAAGTTTGTTTCGGTATTAACTTTTATCGCCAATATAAAAATAAAATGCCAAAAGTGTAAATTAATCTAATTGCAAGGTATTGATAAGATTAAGATACAATAAATCTTGCTATAGTTTTCCTCTTGAACTGATTTACTAAATAACTAAGCAATCCAGCTTCATTTAAATGTACACTTGTTTGCAAAAAAAAAAAAGAAAAAATTCAGCAACCTAGTATATACTGTTACTAGAGATTTGTGGTCGTAGTAAATTTTTTTAATGCTGTTTTTTTTTGTTGTTGTTTTTTTTTTCTGCAGATATTTGTTTTAAATTTTTTTTTTACAGGGTAATAGAGAATGATGTGCAGAAAATTATTAAAACACTGATGCAGATGTAATATGTTTTGTTTTCTGTTGTTATCCATTTTCATGAAGAGTTAATAGAGTACTTTTAAGTATTTGTTCTTTATTTCAGTGTTAAAGGATGTGCTTTACAACCTGAATGATAAGTTTGAATAAATTTTTTATATATTACAGTTATAACTTACAGATATTTCTTATAATGGTTGACAGTGTCAAAGCAAATATAGGACGACCATTTCAGTCATTTCATTTCAAGGATAATAGTTTGTCTACGTGGCTATTTTTATGATGTTATTAATTTCTTTTGTTGATAAGATGGAATCTTATGTATATTCAATTAAGTTTTTTATATTTAATGAATTACTTGTATACTTTGATATTTATAGGTTAGTATAAAGGTACTTGAAGATATGACGCTAGCTTTAACTGTGACATTAGTATCCAGTGCATTTTATTTCCTTTTAAGTTATGCTACAAAGCTTGAGTTTTATTTTCAAAGAAAAACAAAATTGTATTTGACTATGATCAGGTAAATGTTAATTTCTCTTGTAGGCTTATTTTATTTACAAAAAGTTTCAGTTTTGTTTTAAGATTTATTTATAAAATGCAGTGTTTTGTTCAGTAACCTTTGCTTATAAAATTCCTATTCATTAATTCATGTTGTATGCAGATCAGAATGGAGCAGTTCTCTATATCTCATTTAAGGTCAACAAAATTCAACTTGCATTTTTCATGTTTCGAAAATGAAGTTTAGAATGGGTATTAGGTTTACATATATTATTACATTTTTTTTAACACAAAATCAGATATTTTTTAAACAAGATTCTGATTTTTTCTTCCATATCTCAGTTCTGTGTCTTGAATTATGTCTAAATACCAAATTTAATGAAAATTCTTTTGAATAGTTTTGCTTTATTTATGTTCATATTCAGCATAAGTTTTCAATTTGTCATCTGAAATAATATCACTTCACAAATTTCTAATTTACCTGAACCTTTTAATTAACCCTGAAATTATTATAAAATCTCCAATTAATGATCACCAGCCAGTTTTAACAGGAGTTAAAAGCTCAGCTTATTAGTTGCATTACAATGTTTACTTAAAATGTAATTAAAAATTACAATATTTTCTTAAAAAAATGCTTCTGCCGCCTTTTCTTAACTGTGTGCAATTTAAAAAATAGTAAAGATGTTGGACAAATACTTTGAATTTCTTTTAAAGACACAAATTTCTTTAAAATTTCATTCATTTGTGTATAAAATTCAATATTTAACACCCTCTGTCATAACAAAAATAAAGAATTTGAATTTAATAGCTTGGAAAATATGTCAGTAGAGGGTAACAATTAAAACTGTTGTATTAAATTGACTTTTAAACAAGTAAACATAGGTATAACAATTCATCAAACTTTTCTTTAAATATTTTTATTTCAAATTTACCTGAGTTAGTAGCTATTAACTGTGCTTTAATTTATATCGGAGTTTAATGAAGGTTTCCTACCACCGCAGATATCGTCTGCGCAAACAGTTCACATTTGCACGTTTAATCATATTTTGTCAAACGATTTTTGGCATTTGAAAGAAAGAGACTTGCTTTAGAATACTATATTGTGAAATTTGTAAAAAAATAACATTAAGTACAAGGTGTCTGAAATAGAACTATCATGTTACCATATTTGAACCATCATTTACCTCCAGTTCTGTTGCAAAAAGTCAGTTACAGAATGTCACCAAATCATGTGTACAGCTTTAGGTACTAGTGTTGTATTATCATATTACACTGAAGGTTTGGTCCCTGGCAGTGTCGCCCACCAGCGGCCGAGCGGTAAAGACGCTGAACACTGGTAGTTCGGTCTGAGGTTCGAATCCCGCGAACGGGCTGGCTGCATGGGCGTTTTCGTGGTTTTCCCCATGTGTAACGTGTATACGAGCCAGTTTCCCTTAGAAAGTCCTCCACGAAGGCATCCCTCCCTTTAGGCAGATAGCCCTCGTGTGCTTTGCCATAATCGAATAACCCAACCCCCGGCAGTGTCGCAAAGTGCAATTTGACTAACAAAAAGATCATGCTTTGTATCTGGTTGGATTGCCCATGGTATTATCCACAAAGAGTACCTGGGGTAAGGTAAAACCCTCAAGAGTAAGGTGTACATTGAGATGCTAGTCCATGTTGACACTACTATCAAGGAAAAACGAACTGAATTCTAGCGCAAAAAGGTAATGCTCCATCAAGATAATGCAAGCCCACATGTGTGCATTCACCAGCCGGACTTCATACGGCTTTGAATGGGATCCTTTGCCACACCACCATTTAGCTCCGATATTGCAGCTTCGGACTTCTACCTTTTTTCACATCTGCAGCTACATCTTGCTGTAGCTATCTTCCATTCTGCATGGGGCTTCTGAAATGAGGTTAACCTGTTTTTGGACTCGCGGCCACCAAGATTCTGGGTCGAAACTTTAAAAAATTACCAAAACGTTATCAGAAAATCATGGATTTGGGTGGTGATTGCTACCCCCACTAAAGATACTGCTTTCTTGGTTTTTTTTTTTTTTTTTCTAATTTTATTAAGAACATTTGCTGGAAAACTTTCATTACAACCAGATATATTACTCATAATGGAAGGTTATATTATAAGAGCTGAGAGTGTATCTTAAATTATATATGTATATTTTACAATAATCATTTCTCTAAGATGATCAGTGTTGAAAGGGGCATGGTTTTCTGAAAACACAATTAAAAATAATTATTTGCTGTTTAATATTTCAAAAAAGAATATCCATTAAAATTTCAGAAAAATTAAAAGTATGCAAAATTGTGGAAAAACGTATTTTTCTAAATAAAAATATCATTTAATGCACACTCAATCTTTACAAATACTGAAAAAAAACTCAGCCTCCATCAGCTCAAAAAAATTTCTATTTGAAGGAATATCTAATTCTATTTAGAAGCTATCTAAATATTGTAATCGTGAAAAATTTTATGTGTTGTATTTCAACAAAAATGCCCGTTTTGACTGCTCTCGATTCCATTTAAACAACGGTTTTGCATATCTGTATGTACAGACAGAATAAAGGACTCTTTAAAACAGATTGTGAAATGGATTTAAGAAGATATTTTTTGTGATGTCTGTATGTATTTGCTTGTGTACATGTCTGACATAACTAAAAAATGAGTAGTTTCAGAACATTGAAATTTTGTATGTAGGACTGCTATAGTATCTAGTTGTGCACCTCACGTTTTGTTGCGTTAGGATCTTGGATTGGATCTTGGATCATATCTTTGCTTCTGGCTTCAACTACTAAGAGTTCTAACCAGTAATTAATCATTATACCAGAGGCCATTAAAAGTTTTAAAAACTAGAGGTGTATGTTATAACATACACCACTCCTGAAGGCGAGAATCTATATTTGTGTAAACTCAGTAAATAAGCATTTGAAGGAATAATTAAGCAATTGATAAGAAGTTGGCAATAGGCAAGTAATCTTTGGCGATGCATGAGCATGAGAAAAGCAACCTTCATGTATGGCAGCAGCAGTTGAGATGAATGAATAGCTAAGGTAAGTGAGCTATTGAGGTTTGAGACATGTGACTAGGGCGAGCTGTGTGATTGATTGGTCAGAGCAGGATAAACTTGATAACTAAATATGGGTGAGGTAAACAAATTTGCATTTAAATGATGCTAAATTTTTACACACACAGTTAAGAATATAATAAAGTCTTAAAGCTCTGCAAGAATAAAGAAAGTCCTTTTTTTGTTAAGTAATTGAAAATTGAAGTTGAAAAATAGTAACAATAAATATATACAGAACAAAGTCCATCAGCTTTGCCAGTAAAACAAAGTCCTATCTTTGCAAGGTAACATAACACTTAAACACAATTCTTGAAGTATTAAAAATATATACAAATTTATACTACCACCATAAGGCATTATGATGGATAGTTCGTGGTCTCTTAACTAAATGTTCTTCTGTACGATCATAGTTTGTTAGGTTTCTGATTGCTTCATAAGGTGAGTTTTTCATATTCTCAAAGAAATTGTGGAATTTGGGAGGTGAGGAAAAACCATGGAATGTTTACAATACTTCTTAGGATTTTATTTTGAAGGACGTTAATTTTCTGTCTATCAGTTTTGTTCGCTGTAGCCCAGGCAGGAACTGCATATAGGATTATTGGCCGGATTAAGGTAATATAGAGTGTTCTTTTAGTTTGGAGGTTTAGCTTTGATTTCTTTCCCAGTATTGAATAGAGGGCCATAAAGGCGGCATTAGCTTTATTTGCCATATATTGAATATGTTCCTTGAAATTTTGAGATTTGTCAACATACACTCCTAAATACTTGTATGAATCAGCCATAGGGACCAGTCAGTCATTAATTTGGATGTTGTAGTTAACTGGGTAATATTTCCTATAGCAATGATATAAAACAACGCAGCATTTTGCAGAGTTTAAATTTATTTTCCAGTCCTGGCAATATTTTTGGAGGATATTAACTTGACATTGCAATTTATCAAGTGAATTTTGGGGATTGAACTTGTCAAAATTACAGTATCATCCACATACTTTAATAAATTTGAATGAAAATGTAATGGCATGTCATTTATGAATATATTGAAAAAATTTGGACCTAAAATCGAGCCTTGCGGGACGCTGCTGAAGATACTTTTTCTTGATAAAAGAGCATCTCCACATCTAACTTGAAATGTACGTTGCTTAAGGCAGGCATGTATGAGTTTTGTAAAGCTGTTAGGCAACAGAAAATTTGAGAGCTTGTGTAGTAAACTGGCATGCCAAACTCGATCAAAGGCTGTTTCAAAATTGAGGTAGCATGCGGCTACTCCTTTCTTTCTTCTAAATTCCTGTGCAACAAATTCAATTAAATCTAATATTTGATGGGTTGTACAGTGTCCCTTCCTCAACCTGAACAGATTTATGTTGGTAAGATCCAGTCTCTCCAGATGATTGGTTAGGCGAACGCAAAGAACTCTTTCAAATACTTTTCCCAATGCTGGTAAAAGGCTAATAGGTCTGTAGTTTTGTACTGATTAGGGATCTTTTCCAGGCTTTAGAATATTGATTGTGATAGAATGCTTGCATTGGGCAGAGAAATAACAAAGTCGGATGCATGCATTGAAAATATTAGTGATGAGTACGATACATCTATTTGGTAATGCTTGAAGAGCTTCATTTAAGATGAGGTCATACCCCTTTGCTTTGCATTTTTTAAGGCGTTTAATTATGTTCTTGACTTCGTTAGGTGAGGCAGGTGATATAAAATCAGTATTGCTTCTATTAAGGATACTAAGTAGAGAGTGGTTAACTTCTGCTTCATGTTCTGAATTATTTTCGCTGTGTTTTTTAAAAACATTTCCAAGTTCCTGAGCATTAATTTCAGTGGTCTCCTTTTCTGAATTGTGCATTTGCCCCATGTGACAAATTGGGTGAATTTGATTGGATGAAGGATTTTTTAAGGACTTAGCTATTTTCCAGACTATATTGGGTAGTGTATCAATATTTTCGAGTAAGTTATCCCAAATTTTAGAGCGATGATTAGATATTTCTTCTTTAATTTTCCTATTTAAGTAGTTAACATATCTTTTTTTGTTGGGATTACAGGAGATTTGCCATCTCTTTCTACAGCGATTTCTCTTTTGTATGAGTGTTTTGATATTGTCAGGGAAACTGGATGGGTTTTTCTGCTTGCAAGAGTAAGTGGAGTTTTTGATGGCAGATTGGATTCTGTAATTTAGCTTAGTAATTTCATTTTCAATATCACAGCAGTGCTGAAAAGTAGTGCCACTTGTAAATTTATTAAGGTGGTTGGTATACAGCTCCCAGTTGATTTTAGTACTTTGCTTTTGGTAGAGGGGGATAGAACCCATAAAAATCAAAGATGATGGGGAGGTGGTCCAAGGATAAATCATTTATATTTCAAGATTAGGAATATTTGGTAGAATCTTCATTAGAACAATATCTAAAATATCTCCCAGTCCATTATGGGCATAATGAGTTGGTTGATTAGAAGCAGTGAGCCGAGCTTTTCTGTTAATGATATTCCATTTCTATTTGTAACTCTGCAATTCCTGGCAAGATTTTTTGCATTTAAGTTCCCTGTAATTACGGTAGGGTAATTTGAAGAAGTGAGACAATCTAGGTCACCAGAGTTTAAGATGCTTGAGAGAGGGTTGTAAACAGAGATAAATAAGTAGGGTTCTCTAAATCCGCTGTCGACTAATACTGCATTTTCTATTGAGCAAGAAAGGTTAAGATTAAATTTCGTAGCTTTGAAATGATTTTTGATAATAATTGTGTTTCCTCCTACTCTATTGTGCTGTTTGTCTTTTCTAACAATTTGATATCCATGAATTCTGAACCTATCGCAGGGTCATAGATGAGTCTCATTAACGTGCATAATGTTAATATTCTGCTGATTTAAGAAATTGGTGAGTTAATGATGATGTTGTCAGATTCTGTTGGCATTAAAGTAACAAACTTTTAAATAGCTGTTGGTAGCTGAGATAAGATTTGAGGTATTATGAATGGATCTAAAATTCATAATTGAGATTTGTAAAATAATCAATGGCAGTCACTCCGACCTCTAATTTATCGAAAGTGGTTTTTGCTGCTTTAAATTTGTATAAAAATTCTTTCTTGCATAATTTTTACTTTAATCCAGTCAAAGAAACCTTTCGCTGGTCTTGGATTTATCATTAGTATTTTCATTTGTCATTGGTCTGTTCCTGGCTAGGGCAGCTTTAGGGATTTTCTCCGAGTTATTTCTTGGTAGAGCTAGTAAATCTTTATTTTCAAACTTAAATTGTGAGTTTTTCTTTGCTTCGTTTTTGGCTTTAAATTCCTCAATTTGTTTATTGGCATAATAAGGATGTTTAGGACAACCCTTGTAGGACGAAATGTGATTATCACCACATTGGGCACAGATAGGTGGTTTGTCTTTATCATCTTAGTTTGTGAGCATGCAAATGTTTCATGTGCTCGAGTGCATTTAAGGCAGCGAGCTTTGTAATTACACAATCTCGTGTGTGCCCGTACCTTTGGCACTTATGGCACTGCACGGGACCAAGGTGAGATTTATACGGTACGATGAAAACATCGAGACCTCTAAGTTGTTTGACTTTATATATATTTTTACCCTCCTGATTACGAGTAACCTCAGCAAGGAATACAGGTAGATGAACCAAGTTTCCTTCAATGATATGCATAACTTGCCGCATTTTTTGTATGGGAATTCTATTATTTATTAAATCTTTTTTTATGATATCCGTATTAGTGCTTTTGGGGAGTTTCTTTATTATAGCTTTAATGGGTTTTTCAGTATTCATTTTAAAAGGTGATAGGGTACTCCACGTTCACTTAGAAATTTGGTGAGAATACGATAATGGTTGGAGTCAATAGACATGTCTTCTCATGTTGCCTCCTTTTAGATTAGCACGATATTTTTTTATATTTAAGTTTTCCTCAATTTCGTCCTTTAACTTGTACCAATCCGCTTTAAAATCTGCTAGGATGTGACCAGCCATTTTTTCTGGCGTGATAAATTCTCTTTTTTCTGCATTAGTGGCATCCATATTATCTTCAGGATTTAATTTCCGAAACTTATTTTTCTGATCAGGTTCATTAATATCAATGTTTGATAGTGATCTCTTATGAGTAATGCATGGTGTAGTAAAACCTTCACTATCAATGGTACTTTTCTTTTTCTTACTCTTCAGACTTGAAGTGCATTTAATTTGTTGTAGATTATTATCCTGAGTAGTATTTTGTGTAATAAGATTTTTAGACATTAATTTGATAAGGTATGCATTAATAGCAACTATATTTCTTTCAATTTCATTAAGATACACTAAGTGTTGTTCAGATAAATTAGCTGAATTCCATATAGCTAAATATTCAGTTTGCATGGGCTGTTGGATTATCCATTTTCATTGTTTTGTACCATTGTCTGAAGTGCCTCAATGCCTCGTCTTTATCCATGAATGTAATTTTTCAAACACCTAACCATAAAGGGCCTCTGGCATAATGAAAAATATACTTATCGTGTGTGTCATGATGAGATGATTGAAGCTCTTCAAAGGCAGTCAAATAAGCAAAAGCAGAAGCTCTTCATTGAGGCTGTGAGGCTATTCAAAGGCAGTCAAATAGCAATTAAATCAATAGCAATATCGGCCAAAAAAATACAAATGTAGTTGCAATAGGCTACACCAAAAGTATATATATATGCTCAGTCTGTTATCCAGTGAGCTCGATTTTTTATCAGTGAGCTCAGTCTTTTTTTAGTCTTATATGTTGGTAAATTCTGCATTTTTGCTTTAAAAGTGATTGAATGATGTTGTTCTTATGTTTTTGCTAGGTTTTTATACCTTTAGTTAATCTACATGCTGTAGTTGTAGGATGATCAATAATTTAAAATTGTTTAAATTCCACTAAGACTAATGCTCCATTCAGTTTCTGCCCTAATTTCAGTGCCTTTTGGTTGAGTGGGGCCAAAAGTTTGGTGTACTGAAAAATCGGGCTTTCAGCCTAATTTTAATTAATTTGAACTCTAATTTTAGTTGTAAAAATAGTTTTTTTATGCCAAATCTAATTTTTTAAAAATATTTTAACTCTGTTTGGTGTTTTAGAGTTTTTTATATTTTACAGTTGATAATGAAGATGTGTTGAGTTTTTATGTATTTTTTCCTTGCCATGAAGTGAGAACTGAATTGATTGAATGAGAAGTATATGTCTAATGAAATTCAGGGAAATAAGTTTAAATGAAATGCAGCCAAAAATGTGCATAATTTAATAGGCCATACAAGGAAGTCAAGTGGTGTCCTCCTCAATTTTTTTTAAGCTATTTATGCAGTTTTTATTAAGTTTTGTGCTTAGGCATATATTTAGAGGCAGAATTGAAATATTGAAAAAAATTTCATGTCATTTCAGAAAAAGTTAAATTTTGTTTCAAAATTCATGTTAGAACAGTGCTATCTTTAAATTTGATACATAATTTAAGTCTTGCTTTTGAAAAATTAAGAATGCAGATTGAATTTTGTCTATCGCCCAGCTAGAATGAGGTATATAAAACTGACAAACTGTTTTTTTTTTTCCAAAGTATATTTTAGACGTCTTCAGACTCTACCCTGAAGTTTATATGCAAAAGAAATTTAATGATATTCAGTCACTAAATGAAAAATACATTTATTTTTGCTAGAGAAATTATTTACACTTTACATATATAATTCTTTTAAATAATATAAAAAGGTAATATAATATCATTTTAATTGGGTACCATGGTTTCAATTTGTTTTAATAATTTCATTCATTTTAAAAACTGTGATAGCTGAACATATTAAAGTAATTTGAAACACATTCTGATCAGAATTTTCACTGAAATTTATTGCATGGAGGAAGGTAATTCTAAAGAGGGTCAGTTTTTCATCACTACGTTAAAGTATAGTGACTTAAAAAATTCATGAAGTTAGGCAGTTATGAGAGCAGTTTGTGCTAATCAAGTTTATAAAATCATCAATATCCGTTTTATTAAAGCATAACAAAAGCCTCCATTTCTAAATTAGAATAAATTTTAAAAATAATAATGCACTTAATCTCATTTCTTGTTTCACATTACATTTACTTCATATGCAAAAGAGCATTAAAGCATAAACATATCAAATGTAAAAAAGAGCGAGATAAAAAAAATTAATTCATGATGCTGAGACCTGTGAGAAAAAATAACTAATTCAGTTGTTAATTTTGTTAACTATTAACTTTTCTTTTGAAGGACATAAGATAGTACATTTGGCAACAGAGTTTAAAATGGTTGTAAAAAATGTACTGCTAAGCAAGCTATAAGTGTAATAATGTAATTTCATTTCCTGCCTTTTTTTGTGCAACTTCTATAAAGTAGGCTTTTTTTTTAAATAAATAATGATGAAAGCATAACGATTATTATTATTTTTTTTAAAATTCATCAGTACAGAAATATGTTTGATTAGAATTTGTTTCAATATTTCATCATAAGCTTTTTATTAATTGAGTTTATCTAAATGCCTGCTTGTTGATTGAAAGTAATCTTATTGCATATCATTTGTAATAAATATGCATTTTTCTCTCTGTTTTCAAATCTGTATTTCTTTTGGGTAAACATTTGTATGCATTAATTGCTTAATCTTGATGCATAACTTGCATTTCAAATATGTTTTATTTGTTGTATTAATCAATTTTGATTTTATTTCAGAGTTATGATTTTGCGGACAGTAATGTTAGGCATCATTGTTTATTTTTGGATGGTAATATATAGTCCATCTCGCAAGGAAAATATAGTAAGTTAATATTTATTTATATGAGAATAGTTAGCTGATTATTACAAGGCTAATTGTTTTGGTTAAATTTCAAAATTATATATATATATATATACTACATGTATGCATGTGGAATTTTTGCATTAAAAATTGAGAATTTTGCAAAAAATAAAACGTAAAAAATCAACATTTCCATTTATTAGCAGAATAATGATAAAAATGTTTCTGTAATCACATAAACTTCTGCAATATTAAAAAAAAATTAATCTCATGTTTTCTCAGTCTCCACAACTGCTGACTTATCTTTTAGTTTTTCTTTTCTTGTTTCTTTCTAGGAATATACACTGAGTGGTATACGCTGGTTATCATAAATTAAGGAAAAATCACAAAAATAGCGATAACTCCCTCAAAAATAAGCCAAACCATGTAAAATTTGAATATGTTGCCAAGTAAGAGTAGTTGAGTAAAACTGCAATATGCAAATTAGTGGTGCTGCACTCTGAATACATCATCTGGGAGGAGCATAAAAGTCCATGTTTGAGAGCAAGCCGACATATTTCACTGTGATAGTCACATCAGCAATCTGAGATCCAATTCGTAACAATGACCTCCAGACATCATTTGCCTGTAAAAATTACAATGAAGACCCATTGGGAGACTAGAGGCAGGACAAAGTCAAACAGAAGTGGCCAGATGGTTAAATGTGGGTGCTTCTGTGGTTCATAGACTTTGGAGGCAATTTCAAACCACAGATTCATCGTCTAGGAGGTTCAGCCAAGGACGGCCAACTGCTATGACGAGCGCTGATGACCGATATTTGACATTATGTGCATGCAGGAATAGAACTGCTACTCCGACTTTTCTTAAATCCTCCCTTGCTGCAGCCACTGGAAGGTTGGTGTCAGCGTCAACTGTGCGTAGAAAGCTTAACGAAGGTGGTCTGTATGTGAGGCGACCAACTATTTGCGTACCGCTCACATCACGTCATAGGAGGGACCATTTGCAGTGGCACAACAATGTGTCCTCTGGATGCCTGATCAAGGGAGGGCTGTTCTCTTTACGGATGAGTCCAGGTTTAGTCTAGAAAGCGATAGTAGGCATTATTTGATATGCAGAGAATCTGGAACCCGTTATCATCTGTCAAACATCTTTAAAAGAGATTCATATGGTAGAGGCTGTGTCTGTGTTGGGGGTGGCATCTCTTTGGGTGGATGCACAGACCTCCATGTCTTTCCAAGGAGAACCGTGAATGCTGAGGTTTATAGATGCCGTCCTTGATGTTTATGTGCACCCATATGCCGGTACAATAGTTGACGCTTTCCTGTTACAGGATAACAAATGCAAGACCACACAGGGCTCGCATCGTAGATGATTATCTTCAGAAGGAAACAATTATGCACATGGAGTGGTCAGCTCGATCCCAGGACTTGAATACTATCGAGCATATTTGGGATGTTTTAGGGAGACGTCTAGCTGCTCTCATTCTGCCCCCTCAGACCCTTGCCGTGCTTGGAACTGCTTTGCAAGAGCAATGGTTCTCGCTTCCTATGGAACTGATAGACCACATATTTGAAAGCATCACACATTGCTGTATATGCTGTATTGCTTCTAGAGGCGATCATATTCCATATTGAAGGTACTTTTCCTATAGCAAACTGATACCTTCGTATTGTTCATTTTATACATCTGCTAATTTCTCTACTACCATAATTGCCTGGTAATTTCTTTTTATGTTATTTGATATCTTACTATGTGTTGTATATTGTGGGTAAGTTTCATAAAATTCTATGTGTAACTTTTTCAGTAATCATGATTTTTCCTTGATAACCAGTGTATATATTTAAATTTCAAAGTATCTCCAAAAGAAGGATTATCAGAACTAAGCATGTATTTTCCTAAATAATCATGCTTAGCAGAGGATGTATTTTATTTAGTAGCTTTTAAATACATTTTGTTCAATCTCAATAAATTTTTCTGTTGCTTATCCTCGACAAATTCATCTTTTTCCGTTTTGGTGCAATTTTGTTTGAAAATTGCCTATTCCATTGCTTAATTATTTGTGGGCACGTAATTTTTCTTCTTTAAATAAGTAGAATTAGTCATATGTTTCATTACTGTATCCATCTGGTTTTCTTCAGGAATATTTTATGTTTATACATAATGATATGTGTGTCGCATGAACTTGCTTATGCAAATCCCTTTGTTCTGTCAACCATTTTCTTTGTTATGGCAACCTATATTTGTATATATCTAATACAAATTTTAAAAATAAATCATAAAACATGGGTAAATTTTATTTGGAATGAACCTAAATTTCAAACTGTATAGGATGGAATCAAATAAGTTTCATAAAAAAGAGATGCTAATAAATACATACCAAATTGAATTAACATTGAAGAGCTAAAATTTTAAGAGCCAATTTTTTGAAAGCTACTTGTGTGATTTTTACAAAACTTGGCAGTTTGGCACAATTTGAGTCGTAGAATCGAAATCTGGAAAAAAAGTGGCATGTTATTTCAGAAAAAGTCCGATTTTGTCTCAAAATACCTATATTAGAACAATGCTAGATATAAATCTGATATATATCCTAAGTCATGCTTTCGAGACATTAAAAACGCAAGTTGAATTTCATCAATCGGCCCAGTAAAACGGGAGATATACAGCTATCCCCCCCTTTTTTTGTGTAGCATACATTTACTGTTTGTTACATATAGCACATCCCATCTTACAATGTAGGACATGTTCGTGTAATCAGACTAGCTGGTTATTAGGACCAAAGCTCTCTCTTCCTGAATGTGGTCTGATTAACTGGAATCAACTGTATTTTAAGGGTTCTGCCAAATACAACATGGGGACCAGAACGTGGCTCAATGCTCTGTATTTACAGAGCCCTTGTCTGCTCTAGATTGGATTGTGGTTCAGTTATCAATGGATCAGTTAGTTGCATTCTGTGCTGTTGAGACTAGATCCTGTTCACCATCAGACATTGTGGATTTTTTCTGGAACTTTCAGGATTTCTTCGGTTTAAAATCTATATGTTGACTGTTATGAACCTTCACTCAAGTTAAGCTGTGAGTAGCTGTCACTTTGCTATTATTTTAAAAGATTGTCACAACCTGATCATCCTTGTGAGCTGGTTTTATTAGATGATTTGTGTGAACATCTGCTTAATGTTTGACCTTCTTGTGTGCCTTATCTCTCTCTGAGGGTTTTCTCACTAATTCAAGAATATCAGGTGACACAGCTTAGCACTCAGGCAGTGAAGTATTTTGAAATACCACTTTGGGAGAATGTTCAGTTTCAGATTCTTGATATTTTCTAACATGTTGGCAGAAGAAATACTGATGAGTTGGTGTATAGGGAACGTTTTCATGAACACAGGCAAAACTTCAGTAGTTATCTTCCTGTATTTACGGATGGATTGAAAGCAGCTGGACATATTGTTATATCATTCATATTTGGAGAGCACAAGGTAGGCAGACATCTGCCTGATACTTGCTCAGTCCTAACATCAGAACTAACTGTTGTGTATAATGCTCTATTATTAATTAAAAAAAGAGTTATTAAATATTTGAATTAACAGGTAAGTTCTTAATCTATAATAAGGAATTGTATTATGCACTTTTGTCATATGAAAATGATCAGTTAATGTCTTCAAAGTTAAAATGATTGTCATTATTTTTATAACTTTTGTTTTAATTTTCTAGTGTTATGAAACTGAGTTAGGCAAAGAAATCTACCGCCTTATTATTGTTAATTTCCTTGTGGCTGTTATTCTATTCACTGTTCTTGGAGAATGTATTAGGAAACTGGTCTGTGTTTATCTCTTTCCATCAATAAAGCTACCCAAATTTGATGTTGCATATAACACACTTGACTTGATATATTGCCAAACATTAGCATGGTAAGTAATTTGCAAACAATAACGAAAATTTCTGTCTCCATACTTATTTATTATTACATTACTATCAGTTGTTATACTGTTATGCACAGGTATATATTATCTGTTTTGACAATTTTATGAAAACTTTCAATGAGAAAATATTTTAATTGTTTTCATTTTAAAAAATGTATACTAATATGTTATCTTCTGAGATGATTTGCTGTACATTATATAGTTTGTGTTGTTTTTTCTTTCTTTTTTTCCTCATAAACATCAACCATAATAGATTCTGTTTTCTTAGATCTTCTTTTGAAATGCTACATTTATACACATATTTTGCATATGCAGCATATATATATTTTAATCCGTAAGTTTTGAATGTTGGATTTCAATTTTGTCACAAGGGATATGCATTCTATGACCTACATGTCACATTTCCATGTCATATTGTTGGCATCTTATCAAAAACCACAAATTTTCAAAATTATTGTCTCAAAGAGAATTTCAAGAAAATTGCATTTGGGGGGGGGAATCAAGTAATGTCTTTTGCATATTAATTCTAGCTGCCCAGTAAATATGGTGACCAGCTGAGGCTGTTATTATATTCAGGAGTGTAGGTTTAAACATTAGATAGTCAGGGATTTTGTGACATAAAATCTTTGCAGAGCTGGGCTTTTTAAAGCCATGAAATCCTTTCAAGAGTTTAATGGTGAGGAAAGAGAGGTATGAGACTCGTAGATTCCGTCCTGTACATTGTTTTCAATCAGTATTGAGATGCTGTTGGGCAGAATAAATTGTTATTATTTTGAGCTTAAATTATATGACCAATGACAGATAAGCTCCCTGATTATTCATGGATTTATTTGTGTATAAGTACTCAAGGTAAGTAGTTGCAACATAAATCATTTTAAAATGGACACTGGATCAAAACTGAGATGAAGCTGTCTGAGTTACAGCAGTAGTGTAGCTTTCATTGTCCAATAGTATGGGAAAATGACTACCATTGATGAAAATGCATCTGGTTTTGATAATTCATGGACTTTAACCATGTGGTTAATGGTGAGACTGAGTAACAGTGTAATAATTTTCACATGAATTTCGGAAAATATACTTCTTCTAATTTGACGCAATCTTCAAACATTGTAAAACAATCTTGAATACTTAAAATTAAGTAAAAAGGCAAACTTGGATTGATATAAATTTTGAATAGAAATCTATCAGACAATCAGAAGAAAAATTTGAAAGCAATCGGACATAGCTTCCTTTTCTCTAAATAGAAAAGAATTTTTTGCTTAGTTTTTAAGGAAAAAGTTAAAATGTTTAAAATTAAAATATAATTTTTTTTCCCTCTGTTATAATATTCTTGATGATGTGCAATTAAATATGAAATTCATGGGGTGCTCAGGCAAAAATTGTATTGGGACAGTAATAAAACTTAAGTAATAATAAAAGTGGTACTATAGAATACACATATAAGATTCGTTAGTTCCATTCAGTTCACTAAATTTCTCATTGGCAATTTTTAAATTTTTATTTAAACATCTGTCAATGTTAGCAGTGCCATCACAATTTTGTTTTCAGTCATTTTGCTGAAAAATGTTGATAACTTTAAAAAAAGTTTTTCTATTTTACAATTTAATATTTGTATAACTGAAACAATATAAGCTTAAATTTTTTATAGACATATTTTGTTGCCTTTCTTCAATATTAACTCCCCCCCCTTGATACTTTTGTAAAACATTTTTAAAACTTTATGTTTTGTGTGGGAATTTTCTTTCTGTATTACAAGCTTCATTAGTAACTGGATGGTTAAAGACTGTTGAGTACTAGTTCGTCCCAGGTTCAAAACCAGGCAAATAGACTGGCTGCATGGTTAATTTTCGTGTTTCTTCCCATGTGTAATATGTATGCAAGCCAGCTTCTTTAGAAAATACTTCACAAATGCATCTGTTCTCTTAGGCAGATACTTTATTCAAATAACTGCCCCCCCCTCCATCATGATGATTGATTATATTTTAGTTAGTTTGCATATTTAACTAAACATGAACTTGAAGATACTCATTATAAATTTATGAGAAGTACTACTAGTAGTATCATAATACTACTATGGTACATAAACAAATTAATGAGTACGAATTAAATACATGGAAACAAATATGTAGATTGCTTTTTGAGGTAAGTATTATTATTATTATTATTATTATTTTCATTATTTGAGGATCTCCTAGGAATAAAAGTCTGTCTAGTTGGGAATTTCAGAACATTGTAATGTACTTGCTTTATCTGGAACATTTTGCAGACAGAAACCTTATTATGGCTTGACTTTATGACATTAGTCTTTGAATTGTAACTGGTGAGGAAACTACACACATGAATTTTTTATCTTTGTATGCTCTGCTACATAACACGCATCTTCTTATTTTTTCCCTGTGTGAAAAATGTGTATATTGTTAATATTATGTGTTAGGAAATTGTCTGCCACTAAGCAATGAACAGCCCAGTAAAATGAAGAAGAAAGAAAATGAGAATTTAAACTGGCATCAAAAGAGTTGTCATTAAAAAACTTTAAAACTATTGTGCAGTTCTTGAGATGGTCGCCATTCATGTCACCCTGCCATAAGAGCAACAAGCTGAATGCTTGACAAGTCTATTAGCCTGCTCATAACTGAAAATGTCACAATGGCATGGAATCCATTAGAGGGTGATATTTTCTCTAGAATGCCTAAGTTCAAGAAGTCTTACTCTACAAGTATGGGTATGTGCATTTTCATTGTATTTTGAATTCACAAGCGACAATATAGCAGCCTGAGAATCAAGGAGAAACATAGTATTAGGATCAGGACTGTCTTTCAATTTATCAATTGCGAATGATATTGCCGCAATCTCTCCATCAAAATTGTCACAGTATTTCCCAACAGGATAGCTAATACTGAAAGCACTTGAGTATGCTCCAGCACTGGCGTTTTTTATAGCGCCATCTGCCGAACTATCAGTGTACACATAAAGCCAATCATCAGGAGGGTACCTACTATATATAGTAGCCAGAGCAGCACTTTTTAATTCACTTTATAAGGGGAGCTATTTATTGACATTCTAAATGAGATCCAGGTGGCCTTCAACATGGTTTGATCTTGAACAGGATTTAATTCCTGAGGAAAAACCTGGCGATTGGGTGTAGGAATATCATAGGTATCATAAAGGTTGTGGACAATAGAAAGGAAGGAACTGTGGGTTTTTAATCTTTTGTTTGCTGGTCTGTAATAATTTAGAAAGTTATTTTTTCTTCATAAGATTTTTTCAACGAGGTTTATGGCCATTCTTTGGCACCTATCACTAGATGGTTCTAGTTTAGTCTGAAGTTCCATAGCAACTATGGGGTTTTTTTTTTTAGCGCCACCAGTGATCAGTTGTAGCATGTTGTTTTGCAATAGGTCAAGCTTGGTTGTAACAGAGTCTGAGGTGGTTATCAAAGTCTCGTTTCCATATTCAACAACAGGACGAACATAACTTTGATAGGCTTCACACAAGACATCTTGGGTTGAGCCCCAAGGGACACCAGCTAAACATTTCAGTAGTCTTGATCTGGCATATCCTTTATCAACGGCTGAATCAACATATTTTGTGCAAGTTAATTTTGGGTCTAAGTGAATACCCAAGTTGACAGTATCGAAAGTTCTGTTCAGGTCTTTGTATTGGGGAGGTCATATATGAAAGCAAATCTACCATTTTATATGATCCCAGTGCAATAAACTTCATGCAATAATTCTCCCTAAAATATACTTATTTATGTTTAATCATCATGTTAATTATTATGAAGTTCAATGTTTTGTTTATACCCTTTCTTTTTTTTAACGCACTTGAGTTGTATTTATTTTCTTTGTATTGTATCTCAAATATTTCCTCCATGTTCTAGACATTAAATTCTTGAATTGATGCATATAAGGATTGTATAGCAGAAAGGAATAGCATTTTAATTATGTTTTCATGTAGTGTGCATATCGATATAAAATTTCCATGAAACCACTTGATCTATTTTATAGTATAAATATGAGTGTTAATGTGTTTACTTCTCATTTGCAAAGGCAATATAATAATTTTATTTAAGTCCTTAAATGTAAAAGTATCATTTTATTTATTTATACATGGTGATAAATTGATCAGACTCTATTTATTTATTTATTTCTATAATGGATAACCTTTCCCCCCTTTGCTTTTCAGGATAGGTGCCTTTTGTATTCCGTTAGCACCTGTGCTAATTATTGTAATGCTGGTTCTGTTATTTTACATTAAAACACTCTCTGTTACTTACAATTGTACACCACCTAAAAGGTTATGGTCTGTAAATGAAGCACAGACATTTTACCTGATTCTGACGTTTCTCATGTTCCTGTTCTCGGAAAAAAACTGTGGGATTAATATTTGCGTATGTTTTCTAAGTTTGTGTTTTAAGTTACTTAAGTTATGTATCTTTCTGAACTGCATGTGTATTAATTTATTGATTGTTTCAAATAATTTTAGTTTTTATGGTAGAGAATTAACTTTTGTTTTATTTTTCTTATATTTTAAAACAGGATTTTTTTTGGGGGGGGGGAATGTGCTTGGATGCTTAATCGTCTATGTAAGAATAACTTTTCTTTTAATGTTTTTAGTTTTGTTCAATTTTGATTTGTTTTGCATCAGGTTATTATAAGATTTATCTGCACAATTTATGCGGATCATCCAAGATTAATCGTATAAGATTTATGAAATGTAAAAGCAATGTTATGTCACCACTCAATACATTTATTTGATTGTGCTAAAAGTCACTTCTGGATAGTAGAAAGTTATATTAGCTTTTTCTAGCATTTCATATTATTTCCTTAATTCATTATATTAGTATTCAGTTTTCAAATAAGATAATCTTCACCACTTTTGTTTAAACTTTATTTATTTAACAATAACCTTACATTAAAATATAACATATTCTACTAGCTTAATTCAACTGTTTCACTAATCCTTCTCTGCCTCTGCACCAGCATTTGTCTCACAGATCTCTCCATCTTTGTCTTTGCCTGTGGTTACACTTTTACACAATACAGATATAATTTGTGTTCTTCTCTATTCCACGTCATCAGTATTCTATTTCTTTAAAAATGATACATGCCAACAACAGTTAAAATAGAGACACCATTTACATCTATGATTTGAACTGCCAACATCAAAATAAATACAACTAGTTGCAATAAATAATTGTCTAAAATAGAATGGACTGTATTGGTGCCATTTGAATGTTGATTTGTAATATATTACAAGCCATTCTGACAGGAAATGAAAAAATTAGTATAAACAGTTTAGGAATGTTAAAAAAGTATTTTATTTTGATAGCAAAAATAAATATTTTGTAAATATTTTGATATATATTTTATGGTCATAATTAGATTAAAGAACAGTGGTCTTAAATAATAATATTATAATTATCAGTATCAATGTTTATTCACAGTCTGAGAAAAAACTAATCATTATCATAGTTTTTTTTTTTTTTTTAATTTTTTTTTTTTAAGAAATTTCAATACCAGCTAATTTCAAGTGGCTGTTCTGCATTGTAACATTTTTTCGTGACCCTATTCCTACAGGAAATTTTTGGGTCTGTTTAAATGAATAAAAAATAATTTAGCTATTTAATTTTGTCAAGAAAAGCATGTTATATGTTTGTTCATTTTGTGTTAAATTTTTCTGCATTTTGTATCATGCATTTACTACATTTGTTGAGAAATGAAGCAAAAGCAATAATTTTTTTTTTGCAAGTTTTTTTGCGAAAGTTGTATTTTTGTGAAAAATCAAAAGTATTCCAATTCATATGTAATGATAACCTTTCCCCCCTGATGGAATTACATGATGGAATTCAATGTCCAAAACAGTGGACAAAGCATTAAAATAAAAACTAGGAATTAGATTAGAGGGAAGTCACTTGGTTTAGCAGAGTTCATATGAAGGCAGAGACTAGCTGCAGAAAATTATAGTTTGATGTACTTTTGAATGTGATAATAGAACAACACCCAACAAAAATTAAAAAAATAACGAAAGATAGAAATAAAAATGAAAAAGTTTCACAAAATAGTACTCCTTTTATGCTCAATGATTCTCCATTGGAATTTCTAGAAAAGTGAAGTATCTTGGTATCATACTTAACCAAAAATTAACACAGAAAAAGCATGTCAAATTCCTTCCTTCTAAATGTGAAAAAATTATTAATGGTTTCCATCAAATCGCCAAAAATACTTTTGGAGTAAGCCATAAAGTTATGAAACTGATGTATAAGCAGTGTGTTATGCTTTTCATTTCATACAGCTCTCGAGCTTGGGGACATATTTTTGCAAAAAACGTTACCAAAAGAAATCTGAGAAGACATGTTCTTGCAAAAAACGTTAACAAAAGAAATCTGAGAAAGATTGAATGGAGAATTCTTCTTGGTATTATTGGTGGTTATAGAACCTAGAGTTCTGAGGCTACTTTTGTTCTGATAGGTGTTCCACCTATTGATTTCAAAACTGAATCTTAAGACTAATATTTTCGACGCATTGGCAACTGATACTTTAGAAGACTGCATAAATGGAAATGTCTGCTCCAATATTCCTCATCCAGCTGCTTTAGAGCCTTTAAATTTCTGTGACTAAAAAGGATACAATTGAAAAGTTTTTATGGTTTACTTTACAAATGGCAATGAAATTAACAATAACATTGGCCATGTATTTGTTCTTTTTGAAAACCAATATGGCTGTATTGGAAATGAATGCCCAGTTTTTCAAGCCCTGTTATTCCAACATACATTTTTAAGTGAATAAAAAAATAATTTAGTTTAATTTTGTCAAGAAAAGTTTTGTTTTCTTTTTTTTTTTTTTGGGGGGGGGGGGATAAATTTTTTCTTTTTTTTTTCTTCTTTTGTTAAAATGAATTTATATATATTTGGCATACAAAAGGAAGACAACTATCTATGTGGATTGTTCAACTATACAGAAAAATTGTGACAGTATTTAATCTAGGCATTTATTGGTCTGTTCTATTTAATTTTATTGTTTGTTTGTATTTAGAAGCCTATGTTCTTTTGTAAATGTTTTATATTTCATTTTGAAATGTTGTTGTTGCAACTGTCTTTATTCTTCTATTAAAAACTTGATTAAAGTTAATCAAGCGTATATTTCACTTCAGATGTGCTTTATTGGTTTTTAAAATGAAATTTGATTGTAATTTTTGTTAGTGAATAACAGAAAGGAAAGCCACATATTTCTTTCCATAACAGTTTAAGCCGTGTTTCATACGTACATAGCAGGGTCAATTGCTTTAAAGATTTTTGGACATTTTTTATGTAACATTATGCATAGTGTTTATATTTGAAATAATTATTCTTTCTGCTTTTAGAATAGATCCATCCATGTGTGGCCCTTTTAAAGACTTTGATAAAACTGGAGATCTGATTCGTAATATATTCTTCAAGAAGGGTGAGGAATACCATGCTTCTGAAATAATCAAATACATATCCTCTCCTGGTGTAATGTTTGCTGTGTTTTGTGCTTTATGGTAAGTTTTTTGAATATAGAAGTTTAATTTTTCATTAATGTGATTTTTTATTGAAAATATTTATGCAGTTCATCAATGTAATTATGAAATTTGTTAGTGCTTCTTTAGAAATGAAATATAAATTGCGTGCCAGTATTTTGGTTAAACAGTATTAGTGTATAGGATAAAAATTTTAGGATGTGATAGTGATGATAATGATGGTGACTGATTTTATACACTTGAGCTGTAGTTATAGCATTTTCACAGAACGCTTTTATTTAAGCGTAATTTGTAATATTATAAAATGTAGGAGATAATTTAAGTGCAAGGGCAAGCACATCCACTGTTCAACAGTTGAACTTTTTCTTATTTAAAACTAGACAATAACCTTGGTGCTGTTTAAATAATAGGGGCCGTTCTAAAAGCTAAATAGCTTTTATTTCAATAAGTACTTCCTTAACAGCATTAATTACTTCTAGTGCATAACCAGCACTATAATGGGACAAATACTTCTGTAGTAAACAGCATACAATTAGTCGAAAGTCATGTAGTTAATACCATCAATACTGTGTGTGGTCTAAAAATATTAATTATGGTCTAAAATATGTAAATATGTAATATACTAAAATATGTAATTAAGATAATTAATAATATGTAATAATAGATTGTTTAACTAAAATTATATAGTTTCTATTTTATTTTATGGCTTAAAGATTTAAAAATTTGTTATTGGAAGTAAATACTTTTGTTTTATTTAGGTAAAAAATGGCAAAATTGATGATTCTCATAATATTTAATATTACATGTATTGTTGTCCATCATTTAATTTTTAATGTGAGAATTTAATTTTTTTATTGTAAGTGTTTTTATGCATTTTTTGTTTTTTAAATTCTTCTAGTGTTGTGGTTTATTATATGAGGGCTCAAGCCAAAGCTCACATTTCAGTTGTCAAGAAGATACGAGAGCAGTTAATCATGGTAAATTAAAAATAAACTTTTTTTAAAAATTAATTTGAAGTAGTATATATTTGTACTTATGCATATATCTAGAGTTATTTTGTACTGTTAATACTTCATTGACCAAAAAATTAAGGTTCTGTGCTAGTAAGCTTACTTAATTTTTATACCAGTTTGTTGGTTAAGATGCAGTTATTCAGTTGATAACTATTCTCTAAAGCAGTTATTTTTGCTTTTTTGTTAAAATTACATGTTTTCTAAAAGGTTGAAGTTGATGATAATGTACACTGTAACATATTTTACCTGTGAAGTTTTCATTTATGCTAAATTACAGTGTCTTCACTTTTTATACTGCTATATAAATGTTGAAGATATTTGAAGTATTGCAACATGTTATATGTTCTTGTACTATTTCTACAGTGTACATATACAGGTATTTCTCTTCCTCTGTAAGCAGGTGCTTAGTTTGAGATTTGGATCAAATTTAACTATTCATAACAGCTGTGAATAATTAAGCTAAGACTTCCTAAGTCCTTAAGTGTCTTTAAATAAATATAGATAAAATAAAGGAAACTGTAAAGTTTGTAGCTTGTATCATGTTGTGTTTAGTTCATTGCTCTTTTAAAGGCTATTTTTATCATGAATAATTTTTTGTATGATGTTATACACTCACGTTTGTGAAAATTGCAACACCATGAAGGACTTACGCGAGTGAGCTGAAATTTTCAGGAAATGCAAAGTAGCGCATGATATGCAAATGATTAGAATTGCAAATCCGTAGCGCATGCGTATGCTGAGCAGCGCCCTCTGAACGGCTGATGGATCCGAATAAATAGACGGCTGTAGCGAGGCGTGTATGGTTATCGGTGGTTATCTGCTAGTGGTAAACGTTAACTCAATCTGTACTTATGCCTCGTCGACGAAAGAGAGCGAGATTTGAACAACTTACAGAGTTTGAACGAGGGAGAATCATCGGCCTTCGTGAAGCTGGATTGTCGTATCGTGCAGTAGCCTCTCGTGTGCAGCGTAACAGCAGCACAGTGATGCGCGTTTGGAAGCAGTGGACGGACGAGTGTCGGACAACTCGGAAATCCGGGAGTGGACCCCGAAATGTGACGTCAGCTCGCGATGATAGACACCTGGTCCGCATGGCGCGGACGGACCGTACAGCTTCCTCTAGACAATTGGCAGCACTGTGGTCAATAGCTACAGGTGTTTCATTGTGTGCTTCATCAATTCGTAGACGTCTGCTGCAGTGTGGACTGCGCGCACGGACTCCTTTATACAGGATCCCCCTAACGCACGACCATCGCCGCCTGCGGCTACAATGGGCCAATCAGCATAGAGACTGGCGTGCTGATTGGCAGCATGTCGTGTTTTCTGACGAATCCCGCTTTAATTTGTGGTACCATGATGGCCGCATTCGTGTCAGACGCTATGCCGGTGAACGCCACCTTCCGGAGTGCATTATCGAACGCCACAGTGGACGAACACCCGGAGTTATGGTCTGGGGCGCCATAGCATATCATAGACGATCTCAATTGCTACGAATTGTGGGCAATCTGAACAGCAACCGGTATATCCGTGAAGTTCTACAGCCCGAAGCTGTTCCCTTCCTTCAAAGCTTGCCAGGCGCTGTATTTCAACAGGACAATGCCCGCCCTCATACTGCTCGGATTGTTAAATCCTTCTTTGCAGCGCAGCAGGTACAGCTTCTTCCTTGGCCTGCGTGTTCCCCGGATATGTCGCCAATTGAACATGTGTGGGATGTCATTGGTCGGCGTCTTGCTCGTGATCCTCGTCCTGTTGCGTCTGCAGACGAACTTTGGGTACGCGTACAAACGATATGGAATGCTCTTCCTCAGTCAGACATTCAAACTTTGTTTGACTCCATGCCACGTCGTGTAGCAGCACTTATTGCGGCGCGTGGTGGCCACACAAAATACTGATTCTGATCTCTTGTTCTTGTTTGTTTGCTTTGAACATTTAATCATTTATTTGTACCACTACCACTCAACTGTGTATTAAATTGCATTCAATTATGACGATTCCTTCTTGGTGTTGCAATTTTCACAAACGTGAGTGTATAATATTATTGATCCTAAGAAAATATAATTCCTGAACAACTTAAACAATAATTATTAAGCTAAGTCCATAAAGTAAAATTAAGTTATGTTCATAATTTTATATTTTAAGCTTTTTTTTAATCCAGTTGTTGAGCAACCATTTTGTACATATCTGTATAAAATTTTATTTTTTCATTAATGATTAATGCCTAGTCTTTTTTAATGAGTGTCGCTTCTTTTTATTGAAGTTGAGGCATAAGTGATAAGTTATGTTTGTTAAATGTTAGGCAGTGTATATAAATTTGTGTTGTATGAGTTTCAGAAGGTAATTTTAAAGGAAAAAACAGAGTTTTACATTCAAACCAATGTGCTGTTTCAGAAGAACATTAATTATTAGAAATATTTAATTAGCTATTAATAGCTCAAAGCAAAGAGCAAATGGATCATAAAATTTTTTTCTTTCTCATGTACAATTTCTTTAGTAACCTGTATTTTAACATCAAAATACTGTCTGCTGATAAATTTATCTTATTTTTCTTGGTTTATCTTATTTTTCCTGGTGAATTTGATAAGTATCCCTATAATTTAATTTTAAAAAATTTTATTTGTTTAAAAAAATTTCAGCACATGACTTCAGTATTAAATCACGGAAATTTTTTGTTTGGTAAATTTTGCTGTCAGCAATCATCTGTTTTATTTCCTGAATTCTTTCAAAATTAAAATATAAAAGTAAACAGGATGGTACGTGAATTGCGTGCCATCCTGTTTACTTTTTTAAATTCAGTGGTCTTGGAAAGTATAGAAGGGCTTTTACTAAGCTCAAAGATTATTGTTTTGAATATTATTGTGAAACCCGTGTAACAAAAATAATGCATAACCAGCACAAAAATAACAGCAAATTTCAAAATGATGAACAAAGCCATATATTGAGCAGAATTTTTTGTGCTGGTATTAAACAGTGATAACTATCCTGTTGTATTATTAGTCTCTGAAACAATTCTCACCATGAAGAAAAACAGGTTTTGTGTAGTCCTTGAAAGTCCTTAGGCTTTTTAGAAATGAGTTTTGATTTTAAAGTCCTTAATTTCAGGCAAAATCAGCAAAAGATCTATAATTTTACTAACATAAACATTTTGGAGGAGTATTTTTTTCATGATTCTTTAGCAAATATATGTCTGATAGGTTATCATATGAATTTATTCCTACTTTTGATACAAACAGTGTGGTATTTGAGTTTCTGTGCATGAGGCCATATCTTGATCAAAATATAAACATTTCAAAATTATATCTTTCTTGCAAGTGAAGAGTACGTAAAATATTACATCAAAAACAACTTCTTTCATATTCAGGATGGATAATTTTTTTGTAGTGTGGTGCTAAATTTGAAGGGTTATCAGTGTTTTTGTGATTTTAAGATAAATTTGAAAAACAAATTTTAATTGAGTTGTAAATTTTTCAGCGACCTTTTTTTTTACAAACTTAATACCATTGATAAATACCACTAAAGTAGTGATAATGTATTAAAATTATATTTAAATAAATTAAAATGAAACATTTTTATTTTCTCCTGTCATATTTTAAAATGACATTACTTTCCATTGAGGCGACTTAAGAATATTTTGATTCTGAAAAATAAGCAAGGTAATTAATATTGGTCAAGCACAGTTTTTGAAACACTTCTTAGCAAAAGCAAAAAAATCTGCTAAAATTGTTTTTAAATTAATATCATTTGTCGTCTTTTATTTTTTTTCATGATAAAAGTTCAGTGTAGTTGCTTCAATATAGTCAAATGCTTGTCAATTTTCTCCTTAAAATAAATTTTTCTTTCTGATTTTATTTATTTATTTTTTTGACAAAAGTCTTCTAGCTTTTCGCTGTTACAGTTTTGGTAGGAATAATTTTCCTTTCAGATTTTAGCCCTTGCACCTTGGAAAGTATAGAAGGGTTTGCAGGCAAGATTATAGGCATACAGCTGCAAAAGACTCCAGGAAAAAAAATGACAAAATGAAAAATATGTTCGTTTTAATACATAATTGATGTGCTTTATAGCAAGTCTGTGGTTAATTTTTAATTGTTTGGAGAGCTTTTGGAAGAAAGTGAAAACAAAATTATTTGAAATTTCTACTTTTGATCCTAGAAATCTTTCTCTTAACATGTTTATCTTCCATTTATTTTTTCTTCTTTTCACCTTCTTTCTTTTTTTTCTTAATTTTGTCACATAGACAGGTATATTTAGAAAGGAATTTTTCTGTTAAAAGAGTAATTGAAAACTGGTAGTTTAAAAGATTCATATGGCTCAGTGCACCATACACAGGGTGTTTTTTACACCTTTTTCAGTCTGTATCCTAATTCTGTTACCCACTGCTTTCCTAAATTATAAAATTTTTGCCATCCCTGAATTCTGCTGCCCAGTGTGCCTGTCCAAAATTCTTAAAATACTGCATCCCAAAATTATGTTGCTTCATTAAATTCTAAAAATTCTGCCACACTAGGTCTGGTGCCAACTCTAACCGTATCTCATTTCATACTCTAAACATAATCTGTTTTTTTTTTTTTTTTTTTTTTTTTTTTTTTTTTTTTTTTTTAAGAAACCTGTTACAATCCCTAGTCTAGCTGCGATAAAGAAGTTTTCACTTTGCACCAAAAACCTTATTGCCAGCTGACAGTGCCACAATTTCTGGGAATTAGATATTACTTATGAACTGAAATTCTTTTTAAATGACTTTTCTATTTATAATAAATAATATGAATGTCTTATATTATTCATTTCTGTGTATAGATATCTTATTCTTCCTGCCATTAATATTTATTTCAGGAAGGCAAAGACAAAGCATTTTTACTGCGGCTGTTTGATGAAGCCTTTTCACAGTCAGAAGAGATTCTGCGCAAAAATGTGAATCTTGGCCAAAAAGGTAAGTAACATTTAAAGTAATTTTAGGAAAGGAATTTTATCTTCTTAAATTTGGGGTTATTACAATGAGCAGTTAAATAATAATTTTATAAAATGAGGTGCAATGAGGAAGTTTTTTTTAAAAAATTAAAGCATTAATTCATGCAATGTATGTGCATAAAATGCTAATAAATGGCATGCCTGATGCTAAATTGGCATTAATTTCATGTAAATAAAAAAGTTATGCATGTGTTAAAGTAAAACACGATTCCTTTCTTTTGATAACAGGATTTATAATATACTAACAGAATGAGTGAAAGTATTATTCTTTCAAACTTATTTTAATATGAATTCAGGAAGTAATTTTTGAAAAATGTAGAATGGATCCTTATTGGATATATGGCTTACTGATTAGTACACCTGTATTAAATTTTGTGCAAAGATTAAAAAAAAATTTTTTTATGAATATTGGATGTATAAATGAAGTTAATTTCTTATTTATTTGTGAATAAGGAAATATCTTCACATTTAGTTCACAAAACTTTGTGTTATTTTAATTAATTCTTCTTTCCATCATAATTTTTCTCTGTTTTCTGTTAGTTAGTTGTCTATTAGTTGAGATTTGATGCAATCATTTACTTTATTTTATTTATTTATTATTATTATTATTTGTTTGTGATTCACTTGTTTTATTCATGTTATCCAACATTGTTTCCTCAGAATCTCACAACCCTTGTTCTCCACAAAATGGCATCAGCCAGGAGGTAATAGTTAATCAATTATATAGTGACTATGAGCGACCTGCTGGTTCCCCTCCCCCCAAGAATTTCTCACCAGGATATATTCCTGCTAATGTGCCTGTGAATCAATCATCTCTTGTAGAATCTGACCATAGGTATCAGAAAGAGAATAGTATTTCCCCAAATGGGCAATCATTTTCTAGAACTTTTGCTTTCCCAGAAGAGGACATACCTCATCACAAACGGAGGGGACCTCCCTATCCTTCTCATGAGCCAGGCTTTAGGTACCTTAGGCAAGGAGAAAGAATTCCAGAGAGGGAACCCAAAGAGAGAATTTCAGAACCCAGAGAGAGAATTTTATAATTTGATTTTGTAATTTATGTTTACACTCATTTTATGTGAAATACTATATGTTAGAAAGTTTTGTGATAGAACAAATTACATCTATTCCTAAAGAAATTACTTTTGATTTTTGCTTATGGAAGTGTGGAAGATGGCTATAACTACTATAATATGCCTGGCTCATTTTTTTTTTCTTAAGGTTGTTATAAAATTTGTGGTTATACCAAAAGGAAACAGACTGCATGTTCAGCTTTACTAGTGCTTTGTAACCTGATTATCTGTACCTGAAAAATCTCCTAAATGATTTTAATATATTTTAACAATTTAGAAGTAATTTTTAATTTAAGACAATCATGGAGAATTTGTAAAAATTGTGCAAAATTTTGCTTGTGTGTGAAAGATTGTCTCCGTCTGAAAGATTGCATGTACCTAAAATTTTATATTTTGTTATTTTGGAATAATTGCAATGGACTTTCATGAATGCAGATAGTCAAGAGATTTTCGTCTTTATGAATGAAAATTGGTTCTTAAAAGGAAAATATACATTTCAAAAATTAAAACTTTACTATTCAACCATAACTTAAACAGTAACATAGTATGTATATATAAAATGTAAATAAATAAATTAGTAAAAGTAAAATTCTTATTAGATCCATCAACACACAACTCGATAAAAACTTTTCTGAGACACACATTCCTTTCAGAAGTACAAAGGAACACCTCCTTCTGATTGGTTCCTCTCCTTTCTCTCTTATATGAAACAGAACTACTTTCACAATACCCCCCCTCAATGTCATAGAATATTGCAGCTACCTACATGCAGCAGGTCTCTGAATGCAGCTTGTTTTGATTAGAAACCTGTTCAGACTAGTGCTAGAGAGAAGTTTCTTGTTCTGCCATGTATTTCTAGATGTAATAAAGGCATAAGCATTATAAATGAACACTTAAGAAACATTTTCATCAAAAGTTGTATGTTTGTGCTGTGAAAAGTTGTGTATTTTCAACTAATGTCATGTAAATCAAAAGTTTTTTATTTTCGTGTTGAAGATTCTTGTCAATATAAATGTTTATCTTTCTTTGGCATAATTCTGTTTTTCCAACATTATTCTCCAGTTTTGTAAGATATTTGAAAGGTTATCTACAGCATTATCATTTGACTTATAATTAGTGCTGCTGTGAGCATATTCCAAATTTTGTGAAATTAGATATGCAGTAATTTTGCTTTCTAGTCTCCCTGCTCTATTCATATTAACAGCGTGATAGATTTACTGCAGCAATCTTCCTTCATCTTCTAGCTACACATTAAAAAATTGGATAGAATTTCTGAGGTTGCTTTTGAGAAGTAGCTGAACAGTTTCATCTCCAGCATTTTCAACATTCTAGGTTATCAGTACAGTGCCCTATATAGATTAAAAAGCCAATTCAAATCAAATAAATTTTAATTATCACTTGTGACAGTAACTTAGCTGGTGCCCACTGAAAATCAGCACCCTGGACTGTGCTATCTCTGCATGGAGCTGGCCCTGAAAATGAAACTACCACTCAAAACAAGCTATGTATGTACGTTATTTTTTCTGAAAAATAATTTTTTATTTAGAAATTTTTCTAAGATTTTGTTCATATTGTCCAATGAGTGGCATCCATTAAATGATGTCTTTTAGCACTAAATGTCCATGAATCTCAGGCAGGGAAGAGAAATGGTTCCCACAGAGAAGATCTGACTTACTTTAGTACTACATTAATGAGAGTCCACTGTAATAATTGTGTTATATTTTTTATTTTAGGTGATTTTTAATGTATGTTTAGAAAGTGCAATTTATCATTTCCTTTTATTATGTTAGTGTTTGATGTAAGTTTGTATTTAAAATATTTACATTTGAGTAAATTATGTTTTACATTAAAAAATATTTTTAATAAGACTTTATTCATCTTTAGAGTTATAATGTTGATTATTTTGCTTAATTATGACTAATTAATTTAAAGTTCCCCCTTTCACCTCTTGTTTAAAAATTTTAACTTTGTGGGTAGTATGGATCAAATTAAGCATCTATAAAACTACAGTAGACTCTGCTTAATGTGATCCTAGTTAATGTTATCATATTGTTATTGAGTTGCCGAAGTCCCACCTGTTTGTATACAAAAACATGGAAAATGCATCACTTATTTGATCAACAAATCAATTACATGATCAAACTATTATAGAATAAAATTTTTAAAGTCATCCAATAAGTGGATTATGAAAATTATGAAATGACAGAGAAATGTCTCTAAGTGAGGGGTTAAATTCTTTTAAAAGTAGGTAAAAAAGCAACCTCACACTGAGGATTTTGAATAACTCTATTGATTTTGAAGGCAATCAGACAAGTCTTTTTTATTTAGAAGCCCCCTCCCCATGCAAAAAAGAATAATCCCAGAAGATTTTCTTTTCTCTTGAAAAACAAAATTCCCAGAAAATATCTACTGTTTAAGTTAAACAACTAAGGTTACTTTTGTGTTTAATTTAAAATTTTACATTGGGTTATTCTTTTCAAATGAGGGATGCCTTCTGAACATTAAGATTTGGGGTAGCATTGGCCAAATAATTTCTAGAAATTTTACAAACAGTTCATTAAGAAATTTTTGCATTTTCTTAATTAAAATGCTGTCAGAATAATTATTTATTGATTGGACAAGCTAATTTTTTTAAAAATTAAATTAATTGAAACCCATTGCTAGTTTAAAGGCTATTTTTTCTCATTGTTTAATGTTGTTGTCATTCAATTAATGTTATCAAAATAGCTATGGACAAATGTGATCACTTTAAGTGCTTCCTGTTATATGTTAAAATTAAATAAACATCATAATTTTAAACAGCAGAAACTTAAATTTTAAATAATTTTTGCAGTATGGTTTATTTACCATAAAATTAAATTTTTTATCATTGATACATGTAAACAGATTTTTATGGGGCATTACTCTATATGATATCAAATACCTTTATATAATTACATACTAAATTATAAAAAGATTCTTATTATATCATTACACATTTTACATAAAATGAAATTTTTGCAAGTCAAAAGTCAAGAATTTTCATAAGACTTGTTTTTCATTATTTCAGTTATTTTCATATAATTTAAAAATATTTTCCTATGATCAAGTACAAAGGTAAATATACCTGTTGTTGAATCACTGTTACTGTGTATTAAACTTTAAAATATGGTCTATATGCCCGCATCTAGTCAATTTATATAAAAATCCAAAAATGTATTTAATTCCTGTTCAGAATTTATTCATGAAGATCTAACCAGAACTTTTTAATTAGGTTAATTTAAATAACTAATTAAATGGATATAGAATCAAGTATAATGAGTATAGAATCAAGTACATTAAGCTTACCCCAGAAATATAAATAGACATTGCACAATATACAAAACATGTATAAACTTTAATAAATTATGCATCATAGTTTAAAAACTTAATTAAGCAAGTGTAAATTTATTATGTGACAATTAAACAGTTAATCATAATTCTAAAAGGTTAATTTTTAATGTACATCATAAAGTAATTCCAGTATATTAAATAACTTTCAGTTTAAATTTTATATTCCTTATTTTAGTTTTTAAAACTATCAAACTTTTGAATACTTTTTATTAGTTGTGATGAAATTAAATAACAACTAAATTAATTAATTAATAATTTGGTGTAATTTCAAATATAATTTGCAAAAGGCAAGGTTTTATGCATCTAGAAAGTAATTTTGATAAGTTGACTGATTTAAATACTTGGAAACATGGATTACAAATTTAACGCTATTTTGTTTTAATGACGTTTCTTTCTTTGTTTTTATAATACTCTTATATATCATTTAAATGTTGTTTAATTTTGATATTTTTAATTTTATATAATTTTATGTAGGCTGTAAAGCTTAATACCATTTTGTTACTTGGAAACTGCCTGATTTTTATTTACTTTGAGGTGAATTTTGTTGCAGTTTTTCTGTATAATTCTTATTGTATTCTCTGAATCTAAATGATCTTCAAATGATATATCTCATTTTCAAATTTTCATTCATTTTTATACATTATTATCAGTTGAATATTGCATAGAAATATTCCACAGGTTGTGATTTTTGAGAATCATTTGAATTTTTTTATTTTTTGTGGTTATTAACTTGTAATCAGTAATTATAATAATTTAATTTATGCAAAGTTCGATGATTTTTATGGCTGTTTTATGTACCAGCCTGCATGTTTTAAATATATTTTTTACTTAGTTATGTACAAAATTTATAACTTTTATCAAAGCTGAAGTTTTGTGAATCGGGAAAATGATTAAACAATCACAAATATTCTTAATATTCATTAATTTGCATCTGATTTATATGCATTGTTTTTGAATATATATATTGCCAATTTATTTACAGAATTTCTTGTACTTGTTATGTTCCTATCTACTTTATATTATTTATTTTGATCTGTATGATATATTTTTATTTCTTTATATATAATATAATCCTTAAAATTTCAACAAATATATGCATTTAGGTTATCTTTTAAATCAGTTTCCTCTTTTTTTTTATACTTCATTTGTAAATATCTTAAGAGTATAAAACCAAAGAGGCTTTCTTGGGAAGCTGTACATTTTTGTAACACACATCTGCCTCAGTTTTCAGTACGTTAGATTAACTTGTGACTTACAGTAGATTACATTCTTGTGACTAGAATAAAACTGATTCTTTCTTGTCACATGTCTAAAATTTCTTTTTATTTATGATATTTATTATTTCCCATCTGCAGAAATTTAGTAATATGTACCTATGCAAGAGATGTTTTCAGAATTGTGTTTCTCATATTTGAAGCCATTAGGAGAAATGTTATAGTATTTCTATGAGGCAATTAATGTTAAATGACACAATCTACTCCCAATAACTAATTCTGTAATTTTAATAAATGATGTGCTCTAGTTAAAAATTGCTTAAATTTGGAAGCCATGAAATCTAATTTTTCTGCTTTTGTAATTTTATTAAATTGTGTAAAATTTTTGTATGGATGTTATGGATTTATATGTAAGTTTGTAAGAATATTTTCTTTTAAGAAAAATCCGCTAATATTTTATAATGCTTGTGTAATTAATGTGTGATGAAGTAAGTAAAAAATTTTATCTTGATATTTACTCTAGTTTCTTAGTTGTTGCATACCCTGAAATTGATGATAGTACATTTTCATATTTGTAAGTAGTTCATTGTTACCTTTCAGTTTGTTCATTTTTATGCCATTTCACCCTAAGAGCAACTTCCTAGAGTTTGCAAGTTTTATATGCGCGTGAAATGATCACCTTTTCTTTTTAAGTACTAGCTTCAATTCCATTTAAACATTTATTATTATGAATTCTGAAGTTTTTATCCCTAAATTATAAAGTTATAATAATTGTAAGGTAAACATTTTCGTAGTTTTATGATTGTATAATTAAATTTAATCATATTGAAAAATCATGACTTTAGTTTCATAATGCCGGTTGTCTGTTTTAACAAAAATGTCTGTTATATTAATGACACCTTTAAATAGTTAGTAATACAGAGCATAATGTACCTCTTCCAGCCCATACTTTTAAGTGATCATCATTACTCTCAGTGCTTTTATTACAATTTTAACTGTCACATCATTATTCTCGGCAGAGGAAACTTTTAGCTGTTACACGAGATGAGTAACTAACCCCTCCCATTTGTAAGCCATATTAGCTTTATATGAAAGTCAGTTACTTACCAATACTTTCTTTAACAAATAATAATGAGATAATCTTAGTTTTACAACAGCATTGAATTATTATCTGTTGATGCATAAATGGTAAGCATTGTTCTTTAATTTTTGCCTTCCATGAATGTTTTTTTCAATTTCATTGGATTCAAATGTGACGGACATTTATCAAGCTGTGGTAACATCAGTAGTGCTGTACCTATCTGTATTTAAGATATGATTCAGTCATAGTTTTTAAGAGAACTTGAATATTTATTTAATTCATTCAGGTGAATTGTTAGTTTTGGGATCTTGGGTAGCAACATCTGTGTAATTCTATGCTGTTTGCACTAGCAATGTAATATACAATTCTAATCACGAATAATTTTTTGAAATATTTTAAATATGTCATTGAACAGCTTGGGTATGATTATAATACATTATAAATTTAAATAGTGTAAACATTAAAATAAAAAAAAATTCAGTGTATTATTGATGATTAATAGCTGTCCTTACTCAGATTTTTAATTCGTTAATTTAACTCTATTTTGTGATATTGTTCTTTAACCGAATATTATGGTTGAAGTGCGAAGAACATGATATTTAATAAATAAAGGTAAGACACAAAATGTAAAAAAACTCCCCTTTGGACGTAATTTAAAATCTGAAACATTTCAGTTTTTTTTCTTTCATTTATACATTAATATTACCCAAACCATTACTTGGCCTTTATTTTCGTAATCATTGGTCCTAATTGTTGTATACTTCCAATAACAGAATATTTTAAATGATGAAAATATTCATATTTTGGTAACGTCAAATTAAGAAAAAAATAATTTTTTGATAAATAACGAAATCTAACTTTTAATGCGGTCTTTCAGTTCTTATACTTATATTTGGGAAAGTTTAATACTCGTTATGAAAAAAAAAAGTTATAAGAAGTTTGACTCTCGTACGTCAGAAACTGACTGGGATATTTAATTTCAAAATCTGCAATTTTCGATGTCATTTTCAACTTATCTTGAGTGATCAGTTAATTAATTTAGAAAAATTCGAGGAATTACAGTTTAAATGAAGTGCAGCAGAACATGCGTGTAATTAATTAGTAGGCCGTACAAGGACATTATATGGTGTACACATCAGATTTTTTTTTTCTTTTGTTCTGTGGAAATTTCGTAGTGATGTATTTAGTATAGATTCAGAATGATATTCTGGCAGAAAATACTGTATTCCTGCAAAATTTATTCCACAGTTTCTTCCTCAGTGAGGTAGATTACACAAGTGCATATTTTAAAACTGAGTTGAGGATAAAATGTATGAAGATCTTGTTATAAAATTCGTTCGAATACAATGAAAAGATCGCATATAAAAATGGCAATGTTTCTTGATAAAGCTAAACTATTGTATGCATGGTTACCTGAAAAATTATTATGTGCATGATTGTCACAGTTTTGCTCATTTTTAAAATTCAGCGACTTCAACCAAGGTGGTGGTTTTAAAATATTTATATACACTATTTTCAAATTTGGAAAAGAGGTGGAAAAAAACAATAGACATAGAAGCATGGCCTAGCAAAAATTTTTAAATTAATTATATATTTTTCGTTTTTCCTTTTTTCCCCCAAATAGATTAAATTATTCTTATTAAAGTATCTAGTTGTAAACTTCCAAAATACTTTTGAGTATTGTGAGCTATATTTTAAAATATATCAATTATATTTTTTTTTTCATACTATATATACTTTTATGATTGTTAGTGCCATTCTGATCAGTAAATGGTTGGGCCCAGGTTGAAATCCCAGAGGAAGCGTGGATGTTTATAAGTATACAGTTGCTTGTGGGCACTTAAATTTGGACCCATTTCCCAGAGGATGGCATGGAAACTGGGAAGTTGTGCTGTCACCTATAGAGTGCTCAAGGTTCATGCCAACTACACATGCAATCATATACACCTAGCCACAATCAAATTCGTGTTCTTGTTCTGATGTTACTGTCAGACAAAAGTGATAAGTCCCAACAATAGCATTAGCACCTCATGCAAATTATTTTCTTATATCATTGATGTGCATTTACAAACACTGAGTTTTGTAGTTGTGCTTATTACATATTACCATAAGCAGAAATTTATTCGTGTGGTTTTGAGGATTCAAATTTTCAGCCATTGTTATATATATTCCTATAAAGTAAAATTTACCTTTTGTTTTTTCATTCTCATCATCATCCTTTTTATATATTTTGAAAAAGTTAAATTAAAATTTATAGAATGTATTAAAATTTAAAAGAGTATTTATATACTTTTATTATGAATTGCTGTCATTGCAACCGTACCTAATTTCTTAATGTAATGAAGACTTACCTTGATGGTGGAATGAGAGTATAATGGATTTTTTAATTATGCATTTTCATAAAATTTAAAAAGTGAGGGAAATATTTTTAGAGATTTGATCCATTTTATTTAGAATAACTGTAATAATCAGTGCTAATCAGGTCAGCATATTTTACATGTTTTATCATTTTGCAGTCCTCCTTTCCTCTTCTTCAGGAAAATTGTTTTTTTTTTTCCCCTGGAATTTCTCTAGTGAAATTATTTAAAACTGTACTTGAACATTAACATCATTTAATAAATAAAAAAAATAAATTGAAAGGGATCAGATTTTAATGGTCACTCAAAAGCGCTCTTTACAGTTTTTGGAGATTGCCCTGTGGAATAGCAAAATATTTTATTGGGTACGAGATAAATAGACATTTAGATTGAAATGGGAATGTTATATGTCATCTGTATATTTGAAGAGTGAAAAAATATGTGACATAATTCTAGATAAATATTTAATGTTTTAAATAAAATATATCATGGATTAAATGCATTATTACTTAAATCAATCAGATTAGAAAGTTGAAAAAGTAATATTCTTAAAAACTGCATCTATTGCTTTTAAATAGCCTTGGTTTGTTTACCAATAGCAAACAGATTCAGTTTTGGAATTTAATGTGAATTAATGTAAAATCAATTCTTGAGACTAACAGCCTTTTGGGCTAATAAATAAATAACTAAACCTCTACTACTGCCATATAATAGGAAAATTTCTCTCTTTGTTAACAGTATCAGACTGTTCCAACATTTTTAAAGTTTATTGTATTTATGATGAATTTTCAACATTTTTTCCCCCTGGCAGTTAGTCTTGAATTGCAATAAAAGCCAACTAATGTAAATAGTACTATTAGTAAATAGTCATTCAGAGTACTATTAGTTTTGTCCTGGTATGGAATGCGTATATCATGGTGACGATTTTGTACTTTTACTTATATGTTAAGCAAGTGCAAACTTGTTTCCCATAGTAAGTCATCTTCAGAAGAGGACTGCCTCCATAATGGTATTACAAAGTTGTCCACAGCTGCATGCAACTCAGCAACTATTAAGAAAGACAGAAACCTTTATAATATTACTTTTAGCATAATGATGCCTACATTCTATGAAGATTACTTCCTAACTTAAAAGAAAATGTCAAAAAATTGAAAAAGGTTTCGGCAACTTTGCATCGGACCACTGGTACGTAAGTTGGACTTTGGTTTGTGGCTGCCGTGAGACTTTTCATTGCATATAATTGTTTTGTTTCTGCTTATTCTTTATAAATAGTAGTAAGACTTGTTTCCTATCTGGCAAATAAAAGCAGTTTGGAAAGCATAACTGGAAAACAAAAAAGGAACATTTTACTTGAGGCAAAGTGAATAAAATTTTACTGAAGGCAAAGAGTGACAAAATAAGATATATTTTATATGTGGAAGGCATTGAGTGTTGTAGAAGCTCGGATAATAGTGTCAAGGTCTAAAACATCAACGAACACTGTGCATTTGGTGCAGAAGCTTATAAACATATTGAAAAATTGTTACATAAGGTAAACATTTCATACAAAATGAGATAAAGTGACAAGTTATTTACAAGATTTAAATGTTATTTACATGGAAGAACTCTTAGGCACCCTCGGAGATGGAAATACTAACTATTAGTTTAATTTTCGTTAGAAAGTTTTGAAAGATACTTGAAAGTTACTTTTATAATAAATCATAGCTAGAGCTTACTAGTTTTAAATATTAACTGTATGCAAAGCATATTGACTAAATCTATTTTTCTTCATTATTATGCATAGAAATAGCTACATAATTATTAGAGAGCATAGAAATAAATGAATCATTTAAAGTTGGGGGATGCATTACGTGTAATAATCTTTAGGAATTCTGTTTGACCCACCATAATTATATGCATTCCAAGAAATCTTAAGTATTATTAAAATGAACTGAGAATTAAAAAAAAATCAAAAACTGAAGTTAAAATACACATAATTTCACTCCATTGTAGTAGATACTCATACAGTTACTCAAAATTTGATAACTATCTTAGAAAGATAAAATACTGTAATTAATTTCATGTATCTCTCAGAGCTAATAAAATAATATTGAGACAAAGAG
>KK120212.1:101363-114260 GCA_000611955.2 Stegodyphus mimosarum
ATAATTATAATTACATATACTAATTTATATTATTATAATATTTAGAAATTCAAGCTGGAAGTAAAGGGTAAACATAACCTGAAAATCTGAAATGAGAGGATATTTAAAAATGTATTATTATTATAGACTAATTAAAATGGAAAATTAATTAAAGAATGTCAATTAATCACAGATCCTCTGTTTATCATACATCTTAAATAGCTTACAATTTATGACAAAAGCATAAATTATTTATAAATTAAAAAAATTTGCTTATTTGTTTCTATTTATTTAAATATGTTTTTCTTAAAAATCAAGAAATAATTTACTTTTGTATGTTTAATATAATAATGTTGATAATTGTACAACTTTGTCAAATCATTTTTCTGTCATAAGCTCTGTTTTATAACTAATAAATAGATATTTTATTATTTGCTGAGTGCTTATTATTACCATTCGTTTTAAAATAACGTAAATCATTCAACGATTTTTATAAAGTTCACAAAAAAAATCAATAAAAAAGGAAAGATAGGACTTTGTGGAAAATTGATATTTTATATATCATATGAGAAATTTTATGCCTGCTTTTATAATATTAGATTGATGTGGTGATAAGGCAAAAGCATCTTTTGATTATATACTAAAAAATTTTGAGGCAAGTTTATAATAAATAAAATTAATTAATTGAACTGAATTATAAACAGAGATTAATGCAGTTTAGAATACAGCAGTTTGTTAAAGGCACTGCATGATCTGTTAGCACCTGATCTTATGCTTAAATTTATGAAATAAAAAAATTTTCAACATTTATTTCTAATTTGAACTCTACCACTGTTAGAAATGTTGTGTATGAAATGCCTCCCCCAACTTTGGAAAATTGTATATTAGAGAGAGAGTTAAAATAATACACTGTTTAAAAGAGGTTTCAAAACACTACTGATATCTCACATTTAATTGAAGTTGTTATTTTTCTTGGAAGATAATGACTTTAAAGCTAAAAAAGCTAAATAATTTTTTGAGATAGTTTATTAGTAAAAGTTAAGAAATACTAATATAAACAGATATGTTTTAATTTTTTAGATTTTAGTATTTTGTATATTTTTATAAATGCTTGTTTATGTATTTTTATATAAATTATGGTATTATATTATGTCAATATTATTTTAAAGATGATAAACAACTCTTCCTATTTTGAATCAAGTTAAATAATGGTGCATAAACTCTTGATTCCAATATTACGTTTTTATTAACTTCTTTTGTTATTAACCTCATCACTTAATTTTATTTTCAACCTGCGAATATCACTTTTCTATATTTTGCCGAACATGATCGCAGATCTTATATTTTTTCAATATAGTTTTAACTTAAGATATATAGCTAAGATGATCTTCAGAATATTTTATTTCTGCTTCACGGAATTAGCGCAGACATTTATTAATCGCAGATACAAAATTAAGGTTAGAAATCCGTGAAGTAGGCCGATTATTAATGAAGTTGTAATAATTATATATTTTCTATTTTGCTAAACTTTTTCTATTTTATATATTTTCTATTTTGCTAAGCCAAAGATTTAAATTTTCAGTTGTGTTAGTTTTATGAGTAAAATAATAGGAGTATTCATTAAACAAATGTCAAAGAAAAGATTATATTATTTGATTACAGTTCTAACTTGTCTCTATGCTAAATAATATATGTAGTTACTTTTCTGCATATGGTATTTAATGCACTGTATTTTTGTGAGATATTAGTAGTACAAGAAGTTACTCTTCAGTTAAGATATTAAAATCTAAATAGACGCAAAAAATTTAGTATGCAAGAGAAATTATTTTTTACTAGGATATCAAAATTTGTAAATCTGAATTATAGAAAAATATTTTAAGAATTATAAATATTTGTAAGCTATAACGATTTTAAATATCTGGAGCATTTGTTCCAACTTCGTATGGAAGGAACGTTGTCTTCTGTGGCTCATATTTTCTTGATATTGGTCCCTGATTTCTTTAACAATAGAAGTAAATGAACACACATTTCATGATCACTCTGGCTTTGCATATCTTTTTTATAATAATAATGTTGCTTTTTTCTATTACTTTTTTGCAAATATTTTCTTAACACGTGCAAATTAAAAAAAGTGAGATTATTATAATATTAAAAGGATTCCCCTCCATCATCTGTGTTACCATTACAGTACATAAAATTATTCAGAATATGGCGATAATTGTTTGTTTTTCACAGAACTTTGTTCACTAGTACCACTTTTCTCAGTGTAAATAGTGATTGAATTGTGTGTTACAGAAGGCCCTGAGTTAATGTTTGCTATGGATAATAATTGTATAATATTAGAATTTAATTTGGGCATAGCTGGGAGAGCTCCCTAGTATATTATGAATTACAGTTGGTTAAAATCATCTAGCAATCTAGTACTTGTCCGCGAAGATAGCAATGAGCTGAATGTTATTCATATAATTAGTAGCAACAATGAGGTTCTTTCTGTTACTGGATCATGATGAATCCTTTTCAAACGGTGTAATTTATGAGAAAGCTGGTTGCAACTCCTGTAGGTCTTTAAAAAATGTTATGGTCGGTTTTTCATGATGAAATAGTTCAATTCCTAGTCGTATATTTGACTAAAGATGTGTATCGATAATTATGCAATGCAAATCTATATTCGTGGTTTTTTGGAAAAAAAAAGGAGAAAGTTAGGCCTTATGATAGGTTCCAGAAGTTCAGGAGTAGATGTAAACATATTTGTTGAATAGCTCTTAGGTTTTCCAGTCATAATCCCCTCCATCTTAGGGTTAATATTGAAGGGGAATATAGGCAGTCTAGTAGCTCAAAGAAGTCACGGCTGCAGTTGACGATGTCAACCAAATTCTACTGATTAATGCGCAGTTTTGGAGTATTGGTTTCAACCAAGGGCCATATGTAACGTTTGTTTTGATGTGATAAAATTGACATCTCTCAAAATAGGTATTGTAACAGTTAAATTTGCGTCTTGCATATTGTGTCAGCAGTATGTGATAGCTTTAGATCTTTTACTCAAATGGAACATCTTCCATTTTATCACATTGACTGCATGTTAAATATTGCCATTTTGTTAAAAAAAAATAGAATAGTAAGCTGTTCTAGAGCTTGTTCTCATTTGAGTTATTTTTCAGTACTTATATATCACTGATTGCTAACAGTTCAGTCAGAGGAAAACTCGCGGAATGTTAGTAAAACAAGTAGTAATAAATAAAAAAATCAACAAAAGCTGAGTTAACGTCCTTTGCGCGCGCGCGCGATATTTCGTCCATTAAAAAAAATATGCAAAGCCATTATCACCTGAAAACACTGTATATTTCATTTATGCGATACTGATCTGAAGGTGTAAAATCTCTTGAGTCCTCACTCCGGTCCACTTTCTTCAGCTATTGAGGCCAAAATGTCCATAAACTCTCGTGGAATCTCCGAGGTGCTCCTTTCCTCATTCCTGCACAAGATACAGTTTTTTGATTGAAAGTGTCGTTTGAGAAGTTGACCTTTAATCTGAGTTATCGAGTGCGTACCTGTGCATCATGTCGAGCATGTGTTTGAAGTTATGCAGTTGCTTGTGAAATCGCCGTAGCAAAGCCGCCACCTCTTCTAAATTGTACTCTTCAACCATATCGTGGACTCCTCTTCCCAGAGCGTCCCGCTTGTCTAGACTGGATCCCCACTGCAGTAAAGTTTGAATGCAGTCTAAATGTCCACTAAGAGAAAGAAAAAAATATCGATAAATATCTGCGGTATTCAATATTTCTCTGCATTTGCCATTTACTTTCAATAAAAGTAGTGATAATTATGTAGTTTTAAGGATCACTCTGTAGTTCCTTCGACTGTTAAATTATGAAACATTCTAAAGAGAGGTATATCAGGAAAATTGGCTCATATTCATGCTACGTATGCAGAAAACCGCAAAAACACCCATGCGGTCAACTCACTTGCTTCTATTTAAACTACCAGTATTCATTGGTTTTTAACACTGGGCCGTTGATAAGGCCTGCGCCATCCATTACGAATGAAGATCAACGATAAGTGGCGCATACAACCGTACTTCCAAAAGGCTATTTAGAATCCCTTGTTAAGTAATAAGTTGACCGATATCAGGTTTCATTGCTTGGCTAATGGTTATGAAAAGGAAGAGCTAGGACTTCTATACTGAATACGTATCCTACATTCTATAAATCTTTTAAAGAACTAGATATTGTAAAATATATAAGGATTCAGAGAGTTAAATGGGCAGGACACCTTGTAGAGACGTTAGGTTATTTCGAAGCATGAGATATGAAAAATGAGCAACGTCTCCGCCGGGAATCCAACCACAGACCTCTTGGTTACGCGTCGAGCGTGCTCACCACTACACCACGAAGGCATGCGAAGAAGGCGGGAGAAATACCTTATAACCTGTACAGGATGGATGAAAATAGTGTAACTAAAAAGATCTCGGCCAGATCATTCGGCACCCGAAAAGAGGGACACTTAAACTTAGCTTAACTGTTTGGAAACAGATTTAAAATTTTTAAAAATAACTAATTAGATTTCAAAGGCCAAGGATAGAAGAGCTTGGAATTCGATTCTGAGGAAGGCAAGGGCCTATCCTGGGCTGTATGGCCATTGGAAAAGAAGAATACGTATCCTTCATTCTTCACTTCCAAAATTATGAGTATGGTTTTTTTTTAACCATGGCTGGACACATTTTTATAATTTGTTATCCTAGCTGATGTATATCACGTATCTCGAATTTCCGAGAGGCTGTTAATTGATTATAATCCTTATGAATATGGGTTTTGATAACTTTGAACAATGAAATTGTTCTTCAGGAATATGGTTTATTCACTTTTATGGACATAGTTGTGAGCATAAGGATAGTTGCTTTTACAGACATAGTTTTGAGAGAGTTATGTATAAACTGTCTAAAGAACAACTCACAAAATTGTATCTTATTTGATTTACAGTTTTTGCAGATTATTACAAAATTTGATCACTTTCATAGTCAAATTAATGAAGTGGTTCTGTTTGTAATTCAGGCACAGTTTTTAATTTATATGTTTGCATCGTATATTCAGTAGTATACCAGACATCCAGATACTTCATTTTATGAGTTCAATATTGATTGCTTTATTGGAAATATCACGGTCATTCAGATTACAGCGAATGAAAGATACCTTGATCCTCAGGCACAAACATGTCTTATTCTTAGAAGCAAAAAGTAAGATTTTGTTACATTGTGGATTTGCTCTCGAAAAGAATTTCGGGAATCAAATCTGTACGGCATGGAAAGAAAGGCTGGCAGAATTACATTACTTTTAGTCATTAGTTTGTCAATAATTTAAATACTGATTTCAAGTATTTTTGTGAGTTAAAAAGTATTCTGCGACAGAATTATTACGAAATTGAGAAACAATGATAAATGTTGCCACATATGAGGAGGAGTAAAAAATAAACCCCCCTTTTTTTAGTGTACAAAATTTTTATATTTTCCTAATTCTTAAAGTATAGAAAGATATAATGTAATTTTATTACTTACTTTTGAAAACAAAAAGTAGGAAAGAAGTTAAATTATTATAACTAAAAACAACATAACGACTTCCATGTAAAAGTTTAACGTACTATATGATTTTCCATACAGAAAAATGTATCTGGATAAGATTATTCTCATTGTTTATAAGGATTTTATAGAACAACGTGCCACTGCCTCTTTAGGCACTTTTTAGCTTCTGGAATAGAGAGAGGTTGAAATCCTGAAATTTTGCGATCTAAAACGTCCCAAATATGTTCAGTTGGATTTTAGTTCCGGGCATGGGAAAATAACGCCATTTTTGGATAGCGTTACTTTCCCAAGTATTCTAATTTTAGCATCGCTAAGTTTATGCATTACTGTTCATTAAGAAGAATTTCTTAGCGATGTCTTCCGTAATATGCTTCACATATAGACTCAAGGTTTCTGAGCATTTAAGAAATTATCATGAAAACCATGAGAGTTTGTGTTGCTAGTTGAGGTTTTTCTATCATAAAATGCGGTTCCTTCTGTTTAGGATGCACTTCTTTCTAGAATATTGTGGGAAATGTGGCTTGCTTTCGATACTAGCCATACAAATTGCACAGCTAGAACCGCATTATAAGCACCCATGCAGCAAAATCTAAATCATCTATGAAGAAAACTCGACTCTGGTCCATTGGATTCCATTACCTATAGTTTCTGAAATGTCCATACTTTGCAGTTTGAAGTAGGAGAAATTCGAACCATGGGCATTTTCGCATATAGACTTCATTCGTGCAGTTTTATGGTGAAGAATTATATGTATTAGTCTCAGTAACTATAGTAAACTCATAAACAACTCATAAGCTCATGATTTCTCTTTAGTGTTAACAACAAGAAACGCTCCTCCGACGTGGCTTTGTCTATGAGCGGCTTGAATTCTAGGTGCCGAGACATTTTTGTTCAGAAAGATACTTGTCTTTGAATTAAGCGACTACTTATTCTCGATTTTTTTCTCCTTTTTTTTCTTTTTAAGTGTGCCTAGCGCCTTATAAATATCTGATCCCTCTCTTTGCATATTTCAGGCATTTTTCGTTCCTCTTTACTTAACTACTTTCTTCTTGAGAAACTGTAACAGGTAATAATCAGGATTCACTCTCACTAACAAAAACACATTTAAAATAATGTTAGAAAACTTATATGTAGAAGTAAGGTAGAATTATAAATTTTCAAAGTATTTTTGCTTTTTGAGCATCCTACACTTCTTTTTCTCGCAAAGGAACCCCCCCCCCAAACTAGCATTAATCTAGAGTTGATGATTTGCCTAATTTTATATCTGCTGTTGAAGTGCTTCTTTTATATGTGTAACTATCAGTGTTTTAATTCGCTGTTCTGCTGAGCGCTGGGATAGCGAAGTTTGTGATTTGTGTACTTGTATGCACGGTGGAACTTTTTAAATCCTAACTGGAGATTAGATATATCAAATCGTATTTTAATTAAGTCTATTGCAAAAACATCCAGTAAAACGAGTCTTTTTTTTTACTATTATTCTTTTTCTTTCGATGTATCAGAATTATAATGGAATTTATTTAAATTGAGAAAGTATGCTAAATCCTCTGCAATATTTCTCTAAAAAACTTTTTAAGAAAATGAATCCCTATGCATTTGGTGCCTATGACATTATATGCCTTTTAGGCAACTATACCGGGTGATCCAAAAATCGCGCGCATCAAACTTTAAAAAATTGTAGACGTTTTGAAGTGAATATCAACGACCAATTTTTTCAATGGATGATAGTCCTATATTATTGCAAATATTTAAATGGAATGAAAAGAAATGGATAATAATCAAATATAATTTGAAGTTTCAATTTATACTGTCAGCTTTTGTTTGTTGCAAGATGGAGATCAGTTTTCATAAGCAGCACAAAATTTTATGATTAAGCATTACCTCGCGACGCATAAATTTAATAGCGATGCCATCTTTCTCAAACTCTTTTGTTGGTGGTTGTGGTATTTTAATCCTGGCTTTGTCCAGTTTCTGAAGAGAGTCGTTTGGGAGAGTTTTTAGGAGGCGTTCACTTCGTTTTTTATGGGGAACTCTTTCCGTTTCTCGAAATTGCCTTACCAAGTGGAAAATCATTGTCTTGTTTAGTTCACGAAATTCGGAAAGTCCACTTTAAAGCTTTCGACAAGTTTTCTCTAATGCGTAACGAAGTAATGCTTAGTGATAAAAATTCGTTTGGTTGGAGAATATCTTGCATTAAGTGAGAAATTTCAAGTAATATATGATTTTTTCCATATATAATAACTCTAATAACAGTGCAGGACGTCATCCATTGAAATAGCTTTTTATTAATATGCATTGGAGTTTATGTGATTTTTGAGTTTTATATGCACAACTTTCGGATTGCCCGGTATAATGAGCATCGGGAAAAGGACAAACCATCTATATTTTTCAAAATGATGCAATCTTGTTTAATAAATACGTTGACTGAATTAGATTTTCAGCTCTGTACTTGAATTAGATTTATAAATTTAATTCACGTGAAGCAGGGTTTTCATTAAAAAAATTTAAAGTACTTAAAATTATATAACACTTACTTCATGACTGCGAGATGAAGAGGTGTAAATCCTTCTGCAGTGACAGAATCGACATCAACACCCATAGGAAGCAATACCTAAAGATTTTAACGTATAATTTTTTAAAATCTGCATAATTATTGATTTTTAAAGGTAAAAAAAGGGAGCAAAAATTTCACAAATAAATGCAATAAAATTAATCTTAAATATTTTTGTTAAAGTGTAAACTTACTTTTAGAAAAATAAGCTGTTTAATAGATACTAAAACATTTTGACCAAGGACCAAGGAAGGGGTCAATTACGGGGTACTTAGGCAATTAGCCTTTATCCCCACATCATCAAATATTATATTATCGCCAAAAGAGGGGTTCCGCAAAAGGTAAAAATTTAGTGCCAAAAATTTGGGAAAATCCAAATAAGAATCCTGCCTTCGCAGTGACAAAAAAAGGTAAAAACACTGAAGGACTTAATTTAGTAGATTTTTGTGTCGAAATAAGGGCCAGAATCAATTTAGAAGGGTTACATCATGAATTTTGAGAGCAGCTATTTTTCCTTGATCGATGGTCTTCATTATAATTTAAGGTGTTAACAGCGCGTGACTGGAAGTGTTTGCGAACTTCTTTCGCGCTCACTTCGGGTCTAGGAGAATAGGGGAAGCGGGAACTCGTTAGGCGAGTTTTAAAATTAAAGAGACAGGGCCGAACTGCCTCTGAGGAGAAACATTTTAAAATTAAATAGTTACTATTAACGTTGGGTGTTATGAATTTTGAATAATAGCATCATAGAGAATTTAAAATAATAATTTAGAATCCTTTATAGGATTTTATTAAAGTAAATAAAAGAGCGCCAGAACCCTTTTAAGAAGGGAACAGAGGGCGTTAAGATAGCAATCTATAAGATTGCGTCAGTGGTTGCCCCGATTACGGGACAGAGATAGTGGCCCTGGGTGAAGCTGCGCGCGCAGCGTATTCACCTAGGCGGGCTAAAACATTTTGTAACAATTTCACAATTCATATAGACATATTCAAAATAAATACAATACTAAATGGTATATGATTTAATTCTCAACATTATATTCAGTTCTCAAAATTATGTTCAGAAGTACTTAATGTTTTATTGCTGAAAAAGTTTGATAATGTACTGTAATAATAAATTTAACCTTCTGTTTTCAGTGCAAGAAAATATGTGATGACATTTCTTTGTTTAATTAGTAAGTGTTAAATTTTGTTTAATATAAGTTTTAGAATTCAGAAATAATGTTATCAAACGTAAAAAAAATTCGTAATCTAAGGTAATAGCCTGGACCAAAGTATTCTGCATTATATAGTGTAAGATTACAAGTATTCGAAAAAAGTGTCTACAGACATTATTTTGGTAAATATTGATCCTAAGCATATACTTTGAGTTACTTAAAATAGAACTGGTCAAACGTCTTCGTGGTCAACATTCGTCCCTATATATGAGATAAATTTTATGGGAACAGTTTAAAAGCTGCCGTTCAGGCTGTACCAGGATAAAATCTGGTTTTATATGTGGTCCCTATCCGATTATTCATATATTGTTGTACTTTAAAAAGTTAAATATGAGAATTTCCACATGCTTATGTAAAATTCGCGGAGATATTTGAGACCAAAGTATTGACTTAAACCTTTTCAGCACCCAAAATTTCACCTTCTTCTATCCAGATTTAGGAGAATTTGTAAAAGGACAGATTTATTTTAGCTATTATTGGTTCCTTTTAGGGTAAAAGAGCATTAAATTAGATAAAAAACATTAAATTGCTTTTGAAGCTGTAAAACTATTACTCACAATTTTGTGAATTTTGCACTTGAAAATAAGGATCATTTGTATTTTTTAAAGGATATGAATTTTCCTCAGGCTGACTACATAACGAAATAAAATGCGCAGCTATGTAACTCTCCTACTTACAGTTTTAACTGAAGATGTTTTATATAGCTTCTTCACCTCATTTTGAGAAACTTTATAATTGGAAGTACATCTAAGATCACTATTTAAAGAAACAAAAGTTTGTAGCCATTATCGAATATCCAGTTCAATCAAACATCATGTAAAAGAATCAGATGTGAAATCTTTAAAGATCAAAAAACTTAATCCAAAGAAAGCAAGTAATTATCACAATATCCAAAATTTTCACTAATGTTCCTTAATGAAAGTATTCCGACCCAGAGATGCTTAAAAAATACATAAAAAACGTTCCACCACCATAAAGTTCAAATTTAATTCGCCAAAATCTTGAAACAACTTTCAGCCATCGTCTCCACCATCTGCAAGAAGACTTTCGATATGAAAGGAAAATCAATTACAGACTTCTTTTTGAGACCATTTTTGTTGATAAAAATAAAACAACTTAGTTTTGCTGAATGAAGTGGGGGTTTATTTATCAAACGGGATATGAAAAAACGCATTTTTTACAAATAAGAAAGACACGCGGTCTTCTAAAATTAGCTTCTGAAGGGTTTTGGATCTAAAGAAAAGCTTAAAGTTCATCCAGAAGTAAAATTAATTTTATCTGATATAAAACAGATACCTTAGTGTCAACATTTCGTTATACAGAGGCTGTTCGCACATTTCTTAGACGATTTTCATTGTATTTAAAGAAATATTTTACCTAAAATTTTAGGATTTTAAATGTTCCCTTTAATATCCTGTATTCTTCTCTATTTTTCAACACCGTAATTTCAAAGACAATAAAGCCTTTTTTAGTATCATCTCGGAAGAGGTATTTTATCCCATTCCTCTTGAATAGCTTTCCAAAGCCCAAGGAGAGTTGTAAGGCGACGTTTTGTCAATTCGCTTTTTAAAAGTCCAAAAGCGCTAAAATCCGTGGATGATACATCAGGAGATTTAGAAGAAATACTGAGTAAAAGGCATGGCCTTGATACCCGTTTCTTGTTCCATTTTTTCCAGGAAATGAACAGTAGATTTTTGACGTGTCGCTGCTTTGTCTTGATGCAGTTCTATTGATTGATAACACTGTGCGTAAAGAGAAGGTATTTCATATTTGAAAATTCAGTATAAAATATATTCCTGATAATATGTTGAGTTGACTTTAACAGTTTTCCAAACTCTCTTTAATTTTTATTTGTCTTTATATCAAAAACGAGCGACAAATCATAAATTCCTTTGAGAAATTTGCTTTAGATTACTTGAACCATGTTTTTCGATTTTTTTCTTCTCTTTGATGATAATTAATGATCTCTTCATTTCATTTTATTGCGGTTATTTAAATATACTCAAGATTCATCTATTGTGACAACATTTTTCCATTTTTGTTCGAATAGTTGTTTCTCATAGATAATTCTGCGGCGCGTTCTGCTTTCGGGGCTATGTTGTGAAGAAAGACGATGCACATTACGTTTCTTCGCCTTTTTAAGATTTAAATCAACATGAGTCACTTTGTTTCCATTTGACACTGAAAAATAAATAGAAAATTGAGAGCCACTGGAAAATAGATCCTGCAGCATTACAAGATTTATGGGAAAGAAAATGTTAGATCTATGTAAATTTGGTCTAAGTATTTTTTTCTTCTTTTAAAGTGCTTTTTTTAAGAAAGTCTGATGCAGAGTATTACTTGTATTTATGAGCCCTAGAGATAGAATTATTAAGAACCAATCGGTCTCCTTTGTCCTTGCTCTTAGTACAGTAACTGAATATGCTTGAAACTGAATATGAACCGAATTTACTTATATTTAATTCTCATATTTGTGAATGCGAAATTTACCAGTATCAATTATTAAGGGCGAATTATTGTTTACGAAGATTTCGAATGAAAATTGGTAAGTATTTAAAGGCAGTTCGTTTGATTCCCGTAACACTGGTCATCTAGACACTCCCCGCATGATGTTCCGAGTCTCTTTTACATATACCTGCAGCCTACATCCATCCAAACCTACAAACAAATATAAACTTACATTCCGTACTAGTCGTCTCACTCTAATAGTTCACTCGTATCACAAACTGAGGAATGAGGGCGCGTTTCTATTTTGCTTTCTAAATACATAGTTGAATTTGGCGTCGTAAATCCTTGGTATGGGTCGTCGTAAAAAGAAAAGTATTGGAAAAGAATATAGGAGTTTACACAAGAGGGTTTGTACTCAAGTGACACAGATATTAATTACAGATATCTGTAAATATTGTAATATTTGTTTAGTAGACCATAGAAAAACTTCTTTAACGATGGCTATGTAGAATTAGAAAAATGTACCCAGCTCTGATTCATGTGGATTTAAACGAAAGACTGCCATCTTTGGCAGTTTTTATGCGCAAAAATGGAAAAAGCAGAATTTTTCGAGGACAAGGAAATGTGCAAGCTATTTAAAGCTTGGTTTTTCTGGAAAGGTAGGATTTCATCAGTGTTTATGATATGTTTAGTTAAAGTCCACTTTCTCTTTTTCTCTCTGCGTAATGACTTTTAAATTGTTAGAATATTTTTATCTATATATATCACTTTTTTATATGCAAGTGCTTTCTGATTAACATTTAAGTTGCCGCAATCAGATTATATTTTTTCGTAGTTGTTAAATAAGTATTATAAAATTTAATAAATATGCGGGGGGAGGAGAAGGCATACAGTAAGTTTTTAGCTTAATACACTTGTATAAGAAAAATGTCTAAAACTGCTTTCAGTTCTCCATATATTTCCCCTTGCCTTCAGTGCGGTTCTAACAGGAAAATAATTATTTGCCCAGTGGCGGGGGGAGTGCACCTATATTTTTCTTGAGTCAAAAATTCATAAAAATTAATGATGGCGTTATTTTGATAATTTCCTTATTGAAGGAGGATTTTTATATTGCCTGTATTTTCTCTCTTATCGGA
>KK120212.1:129668-186996 GCA_000611955.2 Stegodyphus mimosarum
ATCGCAAATCTCCTCAGCTAAAAGCCGAGTTCGTCCGCAGAACGCTAGCGCCAGCCACCCAAGCCCGGGTAGGCCTGGCCGCAGGCCAAAGGCCCTCTCTGCTAAATATTCAACTCCAAAAACTCGAAGACTCTGGTAAAAACTGACTTCAAAACTCGCGCAACAACCGAGGAAAACTCGGTTTCTCCTCCCACCTACAATTATAGGTCCAAAGTTACACATAAAATTAAATTCTTGCCAATCCGAGACTTTTCAATATAATTTAATAGGACAAGTTCAAACCCCCAAACGAATCAGAACTAAGTCATTGTCTACAGTAGCACCTGCGAAAAACTGGGAACTAAACATTCGACCCCCTCTGCTAACAAGCGAAAAATATAAGAAACAACAAAAACTGCCCATTCAAAGATTCAATTTACAACTTCCACCGAGGCCATAAAACCAGGCGACATCACAGCGGGACGCCCGACAACAGTCTTCACTTTCAGCTTGGTAACAAAGACAAGAGAACCACGATATATTATTCAATGTTGCAACTGTCATCTTAAAAAGGCATTTCCCACAGATGTTACTTCCGTTAGAAGACGCTCCCCTCTCTGCGTTAAAATTGACCGTTGAAGGAAAAAATAATTGCTTAATGATTTTAAGTACACACTTTCCAAATATATATATTTATACGCTCTTCACAATTTCGAACTTAAAAAAACCAAATACAAATACAAATAAAATACTTAAATAATTGATTACTTAAATCATTAAAAACACTTAAATTAAAAGCACAGAATTCGCGACACAACATCAGAATTTCATCATATGTTTCCAATTTGAATGAATCTGATTTCAGGACATTTTGAAAACAAAATAAGCTAGATCTGAATCTAGTTTGAATGTCATTATATATAAATATTGTGTTCTCAAGGTACTGTTCTGTATGAAATGTAAAATTTAAAAACACATTGTTGATCTGTTATGGAGAAAGATGTTAAATATGATTTGCTGCTATTTTTTCTTTGTAATATGGTGTCGGGATAATAATTCGTGCGTACAGAAGTCCTTGTTTGGCCTTTATTTTCGCAACTATTTTCGCAACTAGTTCCAGTTACAAAAATGTTTTAAATGACGCAAAGATTCATATTTTCGTACTTTTAAGTAAAAAAATGAATTCTATATGAAATACGAAACTTATCTTATATGTTCCTCCGTTCCCTATACTAATGTTCAAGAAAACTTTGCATTCGTTATAGAAAATGAAATACAAAAAGTCTGATTCCCTTTGGATATTAATCCATATTGATGGCCGTTTATATACTGACGTGAGAAATTTTTGCATTTGTACGTAATTAAAAATAAAATATCGTTTAGAAAAGGGTTTCTGATGTTGAGAGAATGCGTGGCGAGCATTTCTATGTAGAGTATTGTGAAGTATTGACCAATACAATTTTTTTTTTAAAACGGATCATAAAAACCTCACTTCACAAATAAATTATTTGAACAGAAAACGCCTTGGATCATGAGCGGTGTCTCAGGTTACGAACACTCAAGTCGGCAACATATGTTTTTAAGAGGTGTTTTGAGGTAAATTATGTCACGTATTTAACACAAGGGGCCTTTTGGAAGCATCATTTAATTATTTTCCATTGCTTGACTTTCATTTTAAACGTAAGTAAAACGTCTTTTCGCAAATAACTCTTAACATCCCTTAACTCTTAATACCTCTTAACATCATAAACCTTTTTCTAAACGGAATTTCATTTTTAGTTCGTACAGATGCAACATTTAGCTGTTCCGTTTGTTGTATAGACCTTCAATATGATTCTTGATATTAATGCGAAATATCTAAGCCAATTTGTGTCGTACGGGAGTCAATATTTTTGTGTTTGTTTTTTATAACGAGTACAAAAGTTTCCTGCATATGTATAAGTGTAGGGACCGGAGTAAGGTGTAAAAAGTTAGATTTCGTATTTTGCACAAAGCTGATTTTTTTTTTTTAAATTTAAAAATACAAAAACATGAATATTTGCTTCATTTAAAACATTTTTGTAACTGGAAATATATGTTACGACCAGTGATTGCAAAGTTAAAGGTCGCATAAAATCTTCTGCATATACGTTTCTTTTTCTGGGTATGAAAGAAGTAAGAGACATTTCAGAGAAATAATTCCACTTAAAAATGTTCAATGCGAAAGAAAGTATGCTTCTGAAGAGGGATACTATGCTCTTAATTACTTAAATATGCCTTTTTTCCAGTTTATTTAATAGCAAAAGGAAACTCAAGTCTAAAAAAAAGAATATTGACAAAGGAAAATACACCGTTGCACCCAGACAATTTCTCTGCCGAAATAGCTAAATGTCAGGTTTAACTTTATTTATTATTTTTTTCCTGTCTTTTTTCTCATGTTCTCTTTTTCCTGTCTTTTTTCCTGTCTTTTGTTACGATACTGAAATGCTATTGCAAATTCATTGAGTAATAGGTTGTGCTCGAGTTTTGCTTTAGTTACAGTATATGGTTTTGTTTTTGGTAAGTTAGTCTAGCATAGAAAAACTATGCTACTCTTTAATGCCTTTTCGGTATTGTTTTCTTATACAGAATGAATCATAATTTTTTTTTTCACTTTTGGAAATCAGATTAAGAGGAAAAAAGGGGAATAATTTATTTCATGGAACTTCAGTTTAACAGAATAAGCATATCCGGGAGTTTATATTTTAAAAATAATATTATCGAGATGTTCATCTTCATGACCTTGGCGTTTTTGCAAATGAACATTGAAGAGCATGTCTACACGCCTCCGCAATAACAACTGCCTCTACTTCTTCACACATATTTTGTTTCAGGGGGGTTATTGTTGCCAACATATTTTTGCACGCACGTTGTTTAACATAACCCGCTTCCATAGAAAAGTGGAGGAGAGAAAGATTCGGACTTCTCTGAGACTATCGGTGTCACCTCTATGAGACATCAATTTACTAGGACACATTTTTTCAACTGCCGATATGGACATGTTTGAGGTGTATGGTATGTGACGCAGTTCTGGTGTATTAAGGTAATTTTATTATAGCGTTCAAATTCTTGCAATTTGGTCTAAATGTTTGCACAGTTTCTTTGCTTCGCCGAGAGCGTGCCTGTTTCAAATTTATGTTGGAAACGCTTTGTTTGAATTTCGTGACTCACTTTTTTTTTACTTTAACACTGGGGCACTGATTTATGTCTTGTAAATCACAACGAGACAAATACAGACGCTGTACAGCTACGTTAAAATCGGTATTTTTGTAAAAGTGTTTTACATTAAAACAGTCCTGTTCATCTATGAAACTTTCTGTGGTTAGTAAAATTCTCATTACAGAATAATTAAATTCTCATTAATTAATTATATTATCATTACAAATTAATTAATTAAATTAAATGATAATTTGTAATGAGAATTAAATTCTCATTACAAATTATCATTCTCACCAATAATTCATATTATTGGTGACCACCATCCGTGCAACTCTTTCCAAACGGTTCTTGAGAAAAACAAGTTTGCGATTTGTAAAAATTTATGGCCCACCTTATAAATTGTCTGAAACGCTATTCATACAGTAAACTGACAGTTTTAACTACACTTTATATAAGATAGTTTTGAGAAATGATTTCTTATTATTAAAGTAAAAGCAAACTCTAAAATATAAGTGATAATTTGCTGAGAAATAAATTGAATAGACCTTCACTACTTCCGCATGTCCATGAGCTGCTGCTAGGTGAATGGGCGTCCAGCCTCTCTCATCAACTGTTCTGTGAAAAGAAAGTTTAGATTATTTTTGCTATGCCTGAAAAAAGTAAAACAGGCAAAATTAACTTTTTAACTTTTTAAAAAACTAATTAAATACCATTTATTTAGCTTAATCTTCGCCAAAATTTCTTCAGGATGTTAGGATAATATTTCCTTTTGTCATTTGAGAAATATACAAGTCTCGGATAAAAAGTAATGGCAGCATGTCGATAGTTCTGAATACATACTGCCATTGCAGTCCATTAATTGCCTCCCATTATTCTCACATTGTATCAAAATCACTGAAGGGGAAGTATGCCATCAGTCAGGTGCCTCATCAGCTTTATAGCACGGATAACTTTCCCTGTATTGTTGTGCTGGATTTCTCGTAATAGTTTTTTTCAGTTTGGAGACGAAATTATAACGAATCGCAAGGGATGAATATAACGGTTGTTCCAGTACCTCGTATCACTACCATTGCAGAAGATCCAAGTTCCTCCGATATGCCTAGACTCTGGACATTGTCATGAAGGGTGATGGCATTCGTTACCAACATGTGTCGTAGTTTTCTACCGAACGCTGGACGCAGATATTATCTCAGTTATCGAATCTGACAATCCTTGTACCTTAATGCGAGTGCTATCACGGATCTCTTGCGATGAGAAATATTGGATTACTTGCCATACTGACCAAGTTCGTGTGAGTATGATAACTTTGTCAGAATGAAAATAAAATAAAAAAAATCTGAAAGTTTTCAGATTTTACATTACCCTCAAAAGGTTTTTTTTAACGTTTTATGTGTTACCTTTTTTATTAAATATCATGTTCTTCGCATTTAAACCATAAAATTCAATTCAACAGCAATATCGCAAAATAATTTTAAAATGAGCATATCTTTAGAATTTCCAATACACAATCTCGCAAGGCTGGAGATGAAAACGTTTTTTTTTCTTCCCCCCCCTACAGTGTTGCCGTTTCTCGCTTTTAAATCGTTGAGCTTGTTAATGAAAAATTCGTTAAAATTTTACAAAATGTGAAATAGATAATAAAACAAATTCCAAATTTTGGGCTTCCAGATGCCCCTATTCTGAGGAAGATTACGCTATTCAAAATTCGATGGCTCTAGGTACCGTTGGTTTCTCACAATGCGAGAAACATATATACATTTATGCAGATTCTTCATTATTTAATTTCTTTAAATATAACACAGGGCGATAATATTTGGTGGCAACAGTTTGAAAAGTGATACGGGCATTTACAGAGAATCGACGCAAAATTCCAAAACGAAATTAATAGCCTTGTGAACTAACGCTCCTTTGGGCTAATACTACAACAGAAAAGAGGAAGTTATCCGTACTATGCAGCAGTCATTGCGATCCATCGACAGAAATACGTATGTTAATCGTGCACTATTTGCCTTCCAGAAACTTGACAGAAAATGGCAAATCCTGGGGGGGGGACGATTATACTAAGGGACTGCAAATTCCTGTGTATGTTATAATAAAGTGTCTCCAGAGTTAGCGACGTATTACCACTACTTTTTATCCAACCCTCGTTACTAATTATGTATAGCATACGGGTATCTAGATAATTAGTTATTTTTACATTGATTGACTATAAAAATTCGAGATCTCGTATATTCGAAGATATTGTAGCATAGCGTGTAATCTAGATAAAAAAAATGCTAAAAGCATTTCTTAAAGATCTTTTAAAGATATTGATGGGATATTTTTGAATAAAAGCTGATAAGTTATTATTATTCGTTATCCATTTATTATTCAGTTAATATTTATTTATCAATTATTTGTATGTGATTTATAAATTATGTGGTTTGATTATTTGTTTAAACAATACCTACAAATAAATTATCGATGAACGCAATTTCGTGATTTTATAAAGCTATTAAAATTAAACTCATTTAGTTCAAGTATTCACCAATAGAAGATGTAATCGTTGAATATTGAAACGATTACAAGTAGAACAGCATTTTCGAGCAGTCTAGAATATATCTTTCTGATGGTCTTCTGATATATTAAAATTACCTTTGTGGTATGAAACTAGTTTCTTGCATCTGAATATTTGTTTCTAACATTGTTTTAGCTATAACTGTTATTGTGATGTAGTATTTGTGAGCAATTAAATTAAATAGTAACCCCTCTATAAAAACCTTGTTCTTGTGATTTTTGTTTGTGTAAAGTGAAATCTACACTGACTACCAATAACTATTTGGACACCTATGCAAATGACCTATGCACCTACGGTCCTAAGGTACATCACGGACTCCGCCGGTATATATCGTGTAGGAAACAGCATCGGCTTTAGTCGCATGCAATATGCCTCGCACTTCGGAGCTCTCTGATTTCGAGAAAGGTATAATTATCGGGTATCACAAATGTGGCCGATCCTTAAGGGGCATATCTAGCGATCTGAAGTATCCAAAATCGACAGTGGCTTATGTGATTAAGAAGTGGAAGGTGAGCGGTTATTGTCGGAATGTGCCCCAAGTCGGCAGACCAACGAAACTGGGAGTTAGAGACCGACGAGGGCTGTCCAGAGAAATTCGGAAGAACCGCACCCAACTCATCCGCGAGGAGTTTCAACAGGCATTCGGGAGTATTGTTGCAAGCTTGGTATGGTGCCAATGGAGTTCATCGAATAGATTGGCCTGCCCAGAGTTCAGACCTGAACCCTATCGAGAACCTCTGAGACGAGTTGCATCGCCGAATTCAGGGGTGCACTACCCGTGCAAAATCGGTGAAGAAACTTCTATGTCTTCTCCAAGCCAAGTGGAAGAAAATACCACTAGCTGTCATACAAAGACTTGTGGAAAGTATGCCCCGGAGGGTCCACGCTGTAATTACCTCTCGTGGAGGCTCTACCAACTATTGATTTTGAATAAAGTTAGTTTTTCTTTTCTATCACAGGTGTCCAAATACTTTTTGGTAGTCAGTGTACATTCGTGTACAATATTAAGACAGTTTGAAAATTATGTCTATTTTAACGAAAAGTTTTGAACTAAAGGTTCTAATTATTTCGATTAAGAATTATGCAAGTATTCATAGTCGAATACGTAAACGTGCACCTGCGTGTCTGCTGAGCTGTGATTGTGGAGGAGAGCACGAAGGGGTTTCGGCTATTTGTCTGCTCGTGCTCCTTCGTGACATTCGCCGTGTTTCTCGCAAGAGTTACGTAAACTTTATAAGGTATCAGGTAAATAAGTAGCACGAAGTCTCCTGCAATTTGTGAAAACAGTTTCTGGACACTAGATCCATATCGAGAAAATCTGGACAAGGTCCACCAAGACCCATAACGACGAATAATGATCGTTATTTGGCACTTTCAGCGAGGCGACACAGGACTGCTACAGCCTCATGTGAGATGCATGCTGCCACTGGTACCCGGAGTACAGTTTACAGTTGCCCGGAGGCTTCATGTGGTAGGGCTGTTTGCCAGAAGGTCCACTGTTTGCGTCATTGCACCACACAAGAAAGCCTGTTTCGGATGGTGCAGACAACCTTAGCCTTGGGCCAGACTCCAGTGGAGCACCATGCATTTTACAAGTGAGTCAAGACTCAGCCCGAACATTGATTCTTGGCGTACTTGTATCTGAAACACTTTACCTAATTAGGGAAAAGCATCATTACGGTGGTGGAGATGTAATACTTTGAGTAGGCATTTGTTGGACGGCCTTATGCCCCTACACGTGTTTGACAATGGCTTCTAGACTATTCTGAGATATAAAGAGGAAATCGTAGTGCTCTATGTTCGATACTTTAGGGGTGCAGTTAATCCTGGGTCCCTGCGAATGGACGACAACGCTCGTACACATAGGGCTCAGTTGGTCGACGATTACGTTTAAAGAGAAGATATTCACCGCATGGTTCGACCAGACACATCTCCTGACTCAACTCTCTACAGTAAGTCTGGGACGCTCTTGAGAGGGAAATTTCGTCTCCCCCTCCCCCTCCGAGAACGATCCCGTAGTTGAAAACTGCCTTGTTGCAGAAGTGGGATTGACAGCTACAGAGACTCCTTAAGTGCGCGACATATCTGGTTGTTAGACAGGATCGTACCTCTAGTAGACTCATTTTCAATTCGATATCGGAACGTGGATTTTGGAAATCCTTTCATTATGAGCTTTAGTGATCATCATGCGTACATGAAAGGACTTTTGAAAGTTACATCTCTTTTTCTGTTATAAATATATATCCATACCGAATTTCATTAAAATCTGTCTATTACTTTTTCATAAATTCGGCATAATGTGCAAATTGTCTTATTTTGCTCACGAAAGGATTACATCAATTCATTTGATGAAAACCATGAAATTATTACGACCGTACTGTAGAAATTATTACGACCGTACTGTAAGTCGTGTTTAAAAAATTACTTATATATATTACAAAATTTTCAGTCAGGGGAAAAAAAAATCCCTCCCAAAATGAGCTAAATTTCTGTAATTAAAAATTCTGTCCGACGAAGCATTTTTTTCTTTTTTTTCTTGTCTGCTCTGTAAAACATCCATATCTGAAAGAAAAAATTAACAAATAGAAATGTTACTAACTCCATCTGCTTTGGGTCTTTCTTGGTAAGAAGTTTAACAACGTGCAGGTCCCCTTTTTTGGCTGCTTCGTGGATGTTCAAAGTTGCGATAAATTCTTCTTCAGACAGACGCCGAAAAGCTCCGATTGCCGAGGGAATCACTTCTACCTCTGCTTCATCTACTAATGGCTATCGAAGAATAAATTTTATGTATTAAAACATATATCTGACGAAAGAATGGAAAAAAAATAATGATTTTGCATACTCTTTAAACTAGCTTCAGTCATACATGTAAATTCAGGACTAAGTCTCTACAGTTGCTTGTATTTATTTACATTTAAGATAGGTATTAACTATTTTGACTCGATGAAAAACTTATTTAATTTAATCTGTTCTCGACTTAAACGTCTCAGCTAGATGTTTATCACAGCTTATTTGCTACCCTTAGAGCTTCCGCTTATATCTGTTATAGACGACAAAACGGACGTTTCTACTAGTACAGTGATGGCGAACTTTTGGGATCGGTGCGTCAAAATTCTGAAACTCCCCTACTTAATAGTGATGCCATGTCACATACAGACTTATCCATCTGCCAAGAATGAACACCAACGCACCTGAGGTAAGAGCAGCAGATGTTGACAATGACGAAGATGTTGCAAGAGAGAAATATTTTTGTATTATGCAATTTTTGTCTCCATCGATGACTGTGGACGCGTGATGCGTGTTACTCGAAATGGGTTCGTGTATCACTCATGACGCCTTCGCCATCACTGTATTAGAAGGATTCTTTCGGGGCAGGCTTCTTTGTGAATGATTAGACATAATGTCAGCTGAAGGTTTTAGATCTTTTTATTAGACTAATGGAAGAAGTCAAGGAAATAGTTGCAATTTCTTACGAAATTTCGGGCATTATATTATTTTGGTTGTACAGCATAGCAAGGTACTTGTCATTTAAGGAATTAAATTAATAGGAGAAATATTGGATTTGTTTTAATGTTTAATTATAATGTGTCTTATGCATAATAGAATTAGATTATATTTTTGGATGGAATTTAGAATCCATATTAATCAAGCATTAATATTACATTTTATTTAAATAATCTGTATAAAATATCAAACTTTGTAAAACGAGCATACACTTGATATAAATATATTCAATATATTTGAGACCGAATACTCTTGAAAATGAATTCTGATTTCTATGCATTATTTCATAGATAATGGCTTTATTTTACACGTCTGAAGTTCGACAGCTTAGAAATAGAATTGCTTATTGCTCGAGAAATTAAAACTGTAAAACTCGGTAATATATTCTGAATTTGAGGGCTGGCAGGTTATTTCCGTGGATTTAATGTGACTTTCTCCTGACCCATCTGCAAGCATTAAATTCTTCACAACATACAATTGTGTGTGCTTTTACTGTAATCAGTTTATCCAATCTAGAAAAATGACGTAAGCTCTAATTTGAGCTACTTTAGGTCAAACAAATCCTGTGAACTAATTACTAACTGCTAATTTCACAAAAATTTAATCTAATTAACAAGTGAAGAGGCATTCGCGGAAATTTGCGCATTGGTGAGAACCAAGACTCAAATGAATATGCAGAAATAATATTAGGTTTTTTTCAAATTGTTTCTTGAAGTAGTTGAACAATACAGAATGTAAACAATATATAAGACTTAGAATAAAACTCCATCTATTAACTATCTCATCTCTTCGCGAAGCAGTTCAAAGTTCACTCAGACAAAGATTATTTTCTATATAAATGAACACTAATTCTATATCATAAAACATTAGAGTAGGAGATCGAATTAACTGGTATTAAACTACTATTCCACAAATTATTTTGAATTGGGATGAAAGATTAAAGGAACCATAGAAATGAAAATATAATTCACTTTATACTGAAAAATATAGAAAAATTAAGTACGGCGTTTATTTTGGCATGTGAAGTTTGTCTTAATAATAAAACATAATTGCTTCTTTTTGAAATTAATTATATTTAAATGTAATCACAGTATATCTGTCGCAAAATGAGAGAACAAACATAATAACACTAAATTTAAATTTTTCTGCCGCTGTATTATAAAATGGTATTTTGTACGGTTCCTTAATATTTTAAATGTCAGCTTCTAAAACCATACAGGCAGACACACCGCTTATTCTGTCTTATTTCTAAACTACAATAAATACAGATTCAGATGAAAGTTTAAAATAAATCTTTTTATTAACACGTCAGCCTGATATTTATGTAAAATTTTAAAATATGAGAGAGCACCCCCATCCGAAATTTGCGAGAAGAAAAATTATATAAAAAGCAACACGCGCCCAATTGAGATTTTACTCAGCCCTCAAGGTTGCACGGTTACGCCAGACGCTATTTCTTCGATACATTTTCGATAAAGCAATTCAGCAACAGAAGTTGAAACAGATTAAATGGCAAAAAATCGCCCGAAAAGATTAATCTCAAGTACTTTATACTTAAATTGACTAATTTCCACCCTGATAGCAGTTGACGAAAGTAGACCTGAAAGTATAGGAAAAGTAATAATTGCGTGAATTAACATAAAATCCTACAATTTTACTTAGAACATCATATCATGCTAGAATGTGTTTACGTTATCGATGAATAATACTTCAGATAAATTTGCCCACTGATTGCGTGCTCCGATTGAAAAATATATTTTTCTTTTTCAATGATTGTTTCATTTTTTAGAGTAATGAGAGTAGTAATAATAGTAGTAAATAATGAATAGCAATTTAATTTGTCGAAAGTGTGTGGAACGAATGCATCTTTGCGTTAGAAAATGATTGAGACTTAAGCTAGTCACCAACTACTACCAATACAATATACTAGCAAAAATAAAGAAACATCGCATTGTTTTTCAAAATGTGATAACTTAATTATTCACTCCGTTCGAAAAAATACTTGAGGAATTTTAATGCAGAATATGAAATGGCATGTTTTGTGTAAATATACCTTCTACAATTACACCCGTTACTTATATTTAAAATTATAGGTTATCTTAGAATAGACACCACTTAGGAGCAAACTTTTTAAAAACTTTTTTTTATATTATAAAATTATTTTAAAGCAGAGATGACCTATGAGCAAACATTTTTTAAAACTTTTTTTAAGTTATAAAATTATTTTAAAATGTAAATTTAATCCTTCACGAATTAAATAAATTTTAAAGAATTAAAAAATGCAGTAATCTTATTTCTGTAGTTTTAAACACCTTACCTAACTCTTACAAAATTTCTTTAGGATGTGCTAAAATTTGTCTCATGATTGATTATTTTAACATGAAAAAAATATAGTATAAAAAATAACGTGTTAGAATAATCACGTAAAAATACTGTAATGTTTTTTACAGTATGTTTTACAGTTTCTAACACTTTATTTTTTATAGAGCCTTCCATAACAAAATAATATGTATATATTACATGTTACATATTGTATATAATATATACATATTGTACATAATATTATTTATATTTTCTCTTGATGTAAAACATTTTCGTTTAGTTTGCTTGACAATGCCGTTTATTTATTTTTACCAGTGTTCCTATATTCCCTCCTTACAATATATCATGAATTACTTTTGATGTGAATGCAGAAAACATATATTTAATATATTTCTTAATGTTTTCCCTGTTTCATCAGTTATACTGCAAGGATTATTTTAAACTTCTAACAGTTATTTTTAATTTTGAAGCACTTTTCTTTAAATTCTTTTTTTTTCCAACTTACAACTTTCTGCCAGAATAAGTTTTTAGATTCGCGTTACTTGTAAATGAGGTAGAAAGAATATATAAAGGAAGTTTCGCTTACTTCAGCAGAAGAGCCTCGGAGTCCTTTGTGGCCCGTGTTTGCCATCAGGCTACTTCGTTGTTAAGCTCACTACATTTGGCCGTATTGTGCACGCCTACTGATATTCGTCGGTTAATTTAGTCATGGGCCAACTAAGTTAGGTAATTGAGTATAGCATCGGCTACATCAGTTTAGTTTAGCATTGGGTTAGTGTCTTATTTTCTTGAGTTTAAAGCCCAAGTGGAGGCTTCACTGTAATCTCTAGAAGGGGCCGACTGTCATTATTTATTTGAGTAAATAATAGGGTATTTTAAACCTTCTCAGGACTTTGTCGTTTACTTACTTGGTTTCAGCGATAAGTCGCAACTTAGTTCAATAAGTTCCCCTATGTTCAGCATAGACAAAGTAGTTTGGAACATTACAATGCATTGATTGTTTTCAAGAAAGCTTAATTTCTTTTCGGAATAGTTCAGGCACTTACTTTATCCCGCTATTTCGTATAATAGCACTTATATCACTTTTAAAGGTCTTGCTATGTGTTTAATGGTGTAACAATTATCTTCATAATCATCAGTAATAAATTCGTCATCAAATAAGACTCTTTCATTACTTAATATGTTCATCATATTTGACAAAGCTTTCTTCTGTTATAGTACAATCTTCTTCCGCAACATTACTGTCATAATCTAATAATGTATCAGAAAATTTCATTTCATTATAATGTAAGTATTTTCTGAGCTCAGGCGTTTCATTTGAAATTGCAAGTATAATAAAGCATAACAAGGCAAAAAAGAAACAGAAACACTGGGTGTTTAGTAAAATATACAACATAAACGATTACCATTTTATGTTATGCTTGTTACTGTGAAAGATAGCAATAAGAATCAGGATAAGGTTGTGTAAATTTTCAGAATTATAGTTTCTTCTTAAACTGCAAAAGTTAAAAATCTCTTTCTGCAGCTGAATGAGGAAGTTTTTTTACAATATTTTCCCTCCTGCAGCTGAAGAATACTTTATTTAACTTTCGAAACTAACGGCAGACTGATTCATCTTAACGCTGATTATTACGCAGCTTACGCTAGTATGTTAAGCATTTGTTCTTGAGCGCGTTATTTTTGTTAAAACTGTGCTAGCTCCAAACGAGCTGTTTATTTTTCTGCTTGCAACTGATTGTACTTCGTTTTGATTCGTTTGCTTGTTTGAGTATGGTAAAACTTCTATATTGAATATGTGGGCTAGATTTGATGAAAGAAATGGAAGGAATATTGGACGCTTTTTGATGTTTTAGGACTAAGGCAATAAAAGCGCGTATCTTGGGTAACAATGTATTTTACAAAAAAATTAGATAAAAGGGAATATAATATAGTATTTTATCAAAGGTTATGTCTATTAGTAATTGTTTACAACCTTACTTCAAATTGTTCACTTATTTGGCAAGGAAGTTTTTTATTATGAAAGGGATTAAGTGGCTCTTACGTTGGCTTTGTGTATAATCTCTGGTTCAAAATCAAATTCTGGCTTAAGATAGATGGGACTTCTCCTTGGACTCTTTTCTTGCGCTGCTGCCTCAGGTGACAGAGTTCTATTTTTGGTTTTTTCTTTCGTTTCTCCATCTTCTGTTGTTTTACCACAGACTAGACAAGGATTAGATGAATCCTAAAGATAGAGTAAACAGTTACCAATGCTTTCTTTATAATAAATCTATTCTCAAAAAGCTCTAAATGGTAAATATTAAAGGGTTTTCATAATCATGTTTAAATCTGCACTCTTCATTGCAAACAGATATATGCTCGTATTTAAAATCAGTAATTGCTCGAACAATTGTATAAAGAATGGTACCTTTTCTGTGGGTTCTTTTCTGGGACTATCTTTAACCACATGATATCCACTTTTCTTCTCAGATTTACTTGAAGATGAAGCACTACTTTCAGCTGAAATAAATTATTAACTATCTAAGAACATGTTAGTTTCAATAAATTAAGGAATATTTTCAGTTTAGCATTTGAAGATAAATCGATGTATAATATAGATTAGAAAGACTTTTTTCTCTTAACTTAGAGAATTAACTTGTATAAGGGTAATAAGCGGTAAATTTTATATAGTTTCCTAGTAAGCCATTCATTTGTTAAGAAAATTTTTTGTTTGTAATGAATCCTTAAGATTGTTGCTCACAAATATTTAGCTTATTCTTTTACTTTCTAAATTTAGTTTAATTATTTATGTTTTTCTGAGTTGTCCTTAGTTTCCTTAAAAATGCATGCTATATAGTTTATTTTCCAGCGACTTAATTTGTGTAGTTTTTAATAATATCCTCCCACAACTTAACTTCTGAATATAATGTATTTTACTACTGTTCTATTTATTTATATAAGTTTTAAATATTATAGCTTCTTCTCAAAACATTCACTGGAATTTTTTAAAATTATCTATTATATTTGAACATTTGCGCGATAACTACTTTGCTTAATCAAAGAATTAAAATAGCTTTGATTTTTAATTTGAGTTTTACATCAGTATTTGTTTGATTTAAGTTAATCTTAAAAATAATAATAGAACTAGGAAAGCTATATTAATCTATTAGATAAAATGTTTAACAAAATGAAAATTTTTGATAGCAAACACTAAACTTGAATCTCTAAATTTCCTTATTTTCTAAGCATTTCTGACGATAAATTCGTTTTTCATGTGATTACACGTGACTGCTTAATTGCGTAATTTTGATTCTTTTATGAATATAATAATCACTCACCTCTTGATTGAGAATGCTCACTGGATGGTCGTTGTTCTGAAACTTCTTGTAGAAATCGATCTGTGGCATCGTTTTCTGTTTGAGGCATCGGTTCGGAGTGGTACTTTCTAAGCTGAGCACTTTTACGCCTGGAGGAATGAAATTCTCCACTACTAAAACTCTTATGAGCTGCACCTTTTGATATCCATTTCACTCTTTTATCATCTAAAGGTTTCTTTAAAGCCTCAGGTAAAGGTACATTGCCTGGTATATGTATAAAATTAATTACATGAATGAAGCAAATGCAGTAAGAGGTTTAGTTTTCTAATTATTTTTATATACTTTAAACTACTTCATACGAATTATTTTATGTACAGAAATAAACTTAGTATGTCCTGTGTTTAAAAACTGTCAAATCAAAAATAGAAGTGTTCAGCAGTTTTTCGTGAATTTTTTATTAAAACATTTTAAATGTACATTTATAATGTACTTTAAAGCAGTCACTTTCAACGAATACAAACATTTTTAGCCTTCCTAAAGCTCTTCAGATCAGTACTGGAATCATTTAAGTGTTTTGTTGCAATAGAGGTGATAAAAATCGCGAAAACACTCATGAAGTAAAGCAACTTTTTCTTTGCTATGTAATGTTATTCGAATAATGTTTACCATCCACTACCTGCCAACTCTTTTCCAAAATAAAAAGAAAAAATGCACTTACTGCTATTGTTAAAGCAATGAAATGGTCAACATGACGTGAACTGTTTCAAATTCTATAAATGTCACGTACTACCCGCAAGTTTCATTAAAGAAGCGATATATCAGAGAATATTTTGAAGATACTTTGCATATGATTCAATCTGCAAGTTTTAACAAATACAGAAATTCCTTAAATTATTTTTAAGAGTGTTTTTAGGGTTTAATGGTTCTGAATAATTTATGCGGCTGTTATTTTATTTAAAGAAATAAGAAATATCTTAAAACGTTTTCCATTTACGTCAGATAAGCAAATTATAAATATAATTTTGCTTTTATATAGCTTTTATGACCCTTATTATTAATACTGAATGTATACTATTTCAGGGATACCAACTTTTTAAATGTTAATCGTTTTAAATGCTTAAAATTAGAATATCAAAAAAGCAGTATAATAAGGTAGAAAATAATTTTTCTGTGTCAGAATTTAAACATTTATCGAAAGTTTAAACGTTTTTTTTAAAGCCTATATTGTTTCACATTTATATCATATCTTATAGGATTTTAGTTCCCATTTTAGTATATGTACTGCCAAAGCAAGTACCTACCTTATAAGATATTTTCTCCCTCCTTCCAGAGTATGCTTCCGTGGTGTTAAGGTAGCACACTCCTCGCGTATTCGAGAAATCCAGATTCTTGTCCCGGCGAGGGCACTGCACATTTTTCACGTCTCTTTTTTTCAAAATATTCTAATAACTACAGGTGGCGCCCGAACTAGAAGGTGGTGGACAATAATTCGTCACCACCAGGATTTGGCGAATGGGTCCCCTAATCTGCAGTCACCCTTTAAAATTCCCTTCTTCCGGCATGCCTTCGTGGTGGGAAGGCAGCATACTCGGCGCGTATTCGAGAGGCCCATGTTCGAGTACCGACGGGACGCTGCACAATGTTCTCGTCTCCTGCTTCAAACTAACGTAATAACTCTACAACTTTAAATCCTGTTACTGGTTTTATTTGCATGCGACAAACTAGCGAAATAATTAAGGATTAACTTTAATAAAGTTTCTACTTCCAGGTATTCAGCTGATAATTTGATTCAATTAAAATTCTTAAAAGAAATTATATTTGAAATTAACTCAAAGTACCTGACATTTCCTTTCATAGCATCTTTTCTCAGTATTATTCGATTTACAGTGTATATGCAAATACTGGAATGATAATTCAATGTTAAGCCATTTTGCCTTAAAATACTTCCATTTCATGTCTTAGAGCCTAATAAAAATGTGTATCGAAAATTTTATTTTATTAATTTTTATATGAAACTGATTATACTTTCATTGATTTAGTTCATTTATATCCGATTCATAACGGTAGTAAACGGAAAAATTACCTGGTGTTGGCCGGTCATAAAATTCTTCTAATTCTTTTGTTTCTACAGATGATTGGGCAATGTCACCTGCAGAATCTGAAGTCCTTATATTTTGTTCTTCATTAGCAGTGAAATCTCTTTGTGAGTCTTGAATCGGCAGTTCTTCATCTAGCAGAAAGAATTCTGCCGATTCGTTTTTCAGAGATTCTGGAAAGAAATTCCGTTTTGCTTCTGCATCACACAAAACACAGTTCGTGAACGGAATATCAGTGTCACATACTGCACATCGAAACGACACACCACACTCTAGGAAAGGTGTCGAATCTTCTGTATTGCAAATAGCACCTCGACCACGTTCTTTACTCCTAGATTTTCTCTCTGTAATATTTTTTGCTAGAGGAGATTTCTTTGGCTTTTTAGTGTCAGCAACACTAAAATGTTGAGCGTTCACTGGGGGTACTGGTAAAATAACTTTATTTACCACTCCATCAGGTTGCTGAGAGTCAATATTGTCCCGCGCACGATTCCTTGACCGATGGATACGGTTTCTTGTAGGTGAAGCGAAGGTGATGTCTCGACTGGGAGACCCCGTGTCTTTCCTTCTGAAACTAAGACGGGGATCTGAGTCACACCTTTGAAATGTCACAGCTCTCCGACGCCCTGGTGAGTCCCGTCTATCGTTTCGGAGTTTCTCCATCTGATTACGTTTATGTCGGAGATACTCTCCTGGAGAAGTTCGGCGAATTGGCCGCATTCTGGACGGGGGGTTACAATCCTCCGACAGAGCTCTAGTCAGACGGCGGCATTCCCTAAATGTAAACATGAAAGTACGTTTCATTGATGTAGTTATGTAAAACTATGTAGAGACAGACAGCATGCATTAATGTATCCTTGGTAGTGAGTTAAATTATATAATTAGATAATACTCTAACAAGACTTTTATCTCCTTAAGCTAATATAATTATTTATTGCTATGAACAAAACTGATGCCAAATCAGCTAAATTAAAAAAAACTCATAGCTTTTTAAAACTGAAGCTCATTGACAAGAGTACTTTAGTTTCAGCCAGATTGAATCCAATTACATTCTTAATATTTAAGCACAGATTCGAAAATAACGCCTCAAAATAAGTAAAAGTTGGAATTATGAAGTTTAATGAAAGAAACCGCAAGAAGTTCCAAGTTGCAAGATTTTGATAAATTTGAATGTTATTCATACCGAACTGTACAGAAGGAAAAACGAATAACATGTACTGCTTTTTGAACTAAACAAAAAATTAGCTATAATGATTAGAATTTTGAAATATTTATTGTTATTTTGGGAGAAATATATTTTTAAATAAGCAAGAAGGTAGGCATTTACGTGTTTTATGAAGTCATATGATCTCGAATTCGGTAATTAGAAATTAGTCCAATTTAATTGAACACAATGATTGATTCTACATGTGCCACATCTGAACGAAAGTGAACTTTTAAATTTTTCTTACATGTATTTATTTTTATTATTTATAAAATAAAACCATATGAACAAATGCAAATCAAATTAATTTTGAATTGGTTCAAATCTAGATTACCTGTTCAGTAATCTTTTATCGTGTTTATTAGCGATTTCGTAATTAATTCACTTTTAATTATTTATACTATAGTGACGTTACATTTCTTTTAATGAAGAGCTTTGAGCGAAGGAGAAAATTGATAGGCAAGTGCAGGAACTGCCCAAAATATAGAAAAAAATAGAATTTGCTGTTATAGCTCAGCGTAGTTAAAGCTAAAAGAACAAAAAAAGTATTACTGATATTTGTTTATAATACATGCTTAAGGTTATTATACAGAATGTCGTGTTGGGAGACCGGGTTATACCATTCTTGAGAAATTCATTTTAGATTTTTATTCCATATCTAACATCTATAACCTCTATATACAGCTCTATTTACACCTTTTAATTAAACATAGTTTTAAAAATTATATAGTACGTAACTGTCCCCGTCAGGTATTATACTATAGTCTGTTACCTTAAAATAAACACTTCAAGGAGCAATCCTCTCTTCATTTACGATCGTAAAGTGTGTCGCCATCACTGCACAGAGAAAATTATGAGAGTTTGGAAAATGAGAAGATTTGAACTTTTTTTTCGTAGCAATGCTTGATGTGGTTATGAGTCACGTTTGGGGCGAGGAAGAAATGACCTTGAAATGCCTGTTTTAAAGTAATGGACAAAAGCACTCTACATAAGCTACCAAAGCTTAACCCAAATCAAATTAAATCACATGCTGGATCTTTGCACTCTCCCTACCTTCTCTTCTTTTGGCAGTGAGGAAAAAGCTGATTGCCTGAGGGTGGAGCATTAAATGATGCGCTACATCCCTGCAGGGTACCTACATATTTGGCTGCTCAGAACTCCATTAACAGAGTAATTGTGATGCCAGTTAAGGATAAAAAAAAGAAAGAAATAACTGATCAGTATAAACAAACGGGCATCTTATGAATATGTTTTAAATAATTGACAAAAAGTAAAATGTACGGTTGAAAATAAGTAAGTTTTGAATAAAAGTATTTCACAAGCACCATCAGTTAAAACTGACATTTTTTGGATTAGTCGCATTTATTATCAAAAGGAAGAAAAACTCCGGTGAAAAATTACAATTACTAAAATTTATAAATTTTGATATATGTTTTATTAGTTAACAGATTAGAAAATAGCTGTACTAATTTCAAATGTAACTAAATTTTATTATCCTAAAATTTAAAAATATGATTATGTTAAATTTTAATTTTATGCTGTAAATATTTATTATAGGAAGATCTTATTTTGAAAAAAAAATGGTTATATAATTGTTTAGATAGCATTTATTAATTTAAACTATGCTAATGCTACATAAATAAGTTTAAAAAAGGAGGTAGCTTTGGTGTTAATAGTCTAACCAAATTACAATGTACGTCCAGAAAGTAAGTTCCGTTTGGTAATAAAAGTAAATTGTGTACAGCTACAGAAAAGTTATTTATTGCACAAAATTCAACAACTCTTAAACTACTTTTCCACATAACTGCCGAAATATTGCAGGCATTTGTCATAGCGTGGCACAAGTTTTTGTATACCTTCTTCATAGAAATTTGCCGCCTGTGTCTTCAACCAGTTGGAAACAGTTTCTTTCAGCTCGTCGTCATTGTTAAAGTGTTGACCGCCAAGGAAAGACTTAAGATGTAAGAACAGATGAAAGTCGCTAGGAGCGAGGTCAGGGCTGTACGGAGGATGGTCAAACACGTCCCAGCCAAATCCCTGTAGGAGGTTTTTCGTCACATTTGCAGTGTGTGGTCGTGCGTTGTCGTGAAGAAAAACAACACCTTTTGACAGCAATCCTCGGCGCTTATTCTGAATTGCACGGCGCAATTTCCGAAGTGTCTCGCAATAAGCATCTGCTCTGATTGTTTGACCACGCGGTAAGAAATTAATGAGTAAGATGCCTTTCCAGTCCCAGAACACTGTGCACATCATTTTTCGAGGTGTCAAGATTTGCTTCGGCTTAACCTTTGCTGGGGATGAAGTGTGCCTCCATTCCATTGATTGCCGCTTACTTTCAGGGGTGTCGTAAGAAACCCAAGTTTCATCTCCTGTGACTATCTGTGTCAGAAATTCTTCACCGCTTTCAGCATAACGGGTCAAAAACTGAAGTGCACTACCCATCCGTTTTGTTTTGTGTTGCTCAGTAAGAATCTTTGGTACCCAACGTGAGCAAAGTTTACGAAATTTCAGTTTTTCGGTAACAATTTCATGCATTAGTGATCGTGAAATTTGGGGAAATTCCATAGCGAGAGCACTAATTGTAAACCTTCGGTTTTCATGGATCTTGTCATCAATCGCGTGAACCAGTTCTTCTGTAACCAAAGATGGACGCCCACTTCGTTCTTCATCGTGCGCATCACTACGTCCGTCATTGAACTTTCGGACCCATCTTCTCACCATTGAATCACTCATCGCTTTTGGTCCGTAAACATCGCAAATTTGCCGATAAATTTCACTAGGTTTCACTTTCCTCGCATTCAGAAAACGAATCACAGATCTGATTTCACAAGCGGCGGGATTTTCAATCAACACCGACATTGTAAACAAGCACAACAAAGCGTACGTGACTGACAGCGATCTCCAAATGGCGCGCGTTTCTTCTCCTTGATACAGAGCGTCTACTGCGCATGTGCGGAACTGCGATCGCAGAGCTGCAGCGGAGATAAATTGAAACGGAACTTACTTTCTGGACGTGCCTCGTAGATGGAAAAAGCAAATATCCTGTTTGTAATTACAACTTAAAAACTTATTTTCAAATTATGCTAGAGTTGCAAATTTAATTGCGTTTAACATATTCATTAAATGCAGTACTAATGATTTCCATTGGCATAATTTTGACTAGTTTCTTCTTTAATGATATAGCAAATACTTGAAGAGAAAACGTCTTGCCATTTAGGGACATAAAAGCTACTTTAATGATGCATTTCATCTCATTAAATTGTGAAATATATATATAATTTAGTTCAAGCGAAAACATAATTAATAAAAAGATTTAATGCTTATCACGGTACAGTAATTAATAAATCGATCATAAATTATCTGACCAGCGTTCATAAATATAAAATGCCTCCGCATTTAATTACACCTAGTATCACAGAAAAAAGTAATAATAAATAAGTCTAACTTACTAGAAATATGCAGACAGGCTTATAAATTTCCTAGACATACTCAGGTATTTATGAATTATTCAAAAATTGTTTGGATCTATTTGATGTAGATGACTTAAAAGTGATTTCATAAAAAATGAGTATTTTTTTCGGAGGAAAGCTAGCTGTATTGAGGAACACGTATAACTTTATAGCTTTGTTAAGCAATCAGATTTGCCGTTCCTTATTTGAATTTATTTTTAAATTCGGAATGTGTCCTATTCAAGAGTAAAATAGATGTAATGCCATTCCAGAACTCTCATTTTCTATGAAACATTTTCCGACGCTTAAGAAGTAAATATAACAAGTGCACTTTATATAAAGAGGATTCAGATTAAAACTGATTTATCCGAATACTTTTGTAAAGGCATATATGACCGCGTCTTCTGTAAGGGTCTAATAAATTTATATATTTGATCTAATAAATTTATATATATAAGCTGGACATGCCTTGTGAAATACTATATGCTCCTTTACCCTTTCCTATCTAATAGTATTTTTACCCTTAACTATTGCCATCCATTTTCTATTTTTTAACAGCTGACGCTGAAGTACCTAAGCGCTCCTGCTTAGGACAAATTCTTTCTTTTCTTTACAAATGACTTCCCTAAACACCACACCGATTGCTGTTTAATGCACTCGTGTTTTGCTGCGGATACAGCTGTGGCAGCTAAGTCAACTCAACCTAAGATTCAAAAGCTTCTAAACCTATGTTAAAGACACTGAAATGTCGAGCAAAAGCTTGAAAACATCTGTTTAACACCTCCAAACTTCAGTTTCTTCGGAATAGAAAAAAAGTATTATAATAACTTCACCTTCCCTGATTGTGTTTTAATTTCAAATTCGATTATTTCGAAAGGCCAATTATAGGAGTAACCATTAATCAAAGTCTCATTTGGAAGGACCACATAAACCATGTTCGTCGAAAAGCCACAGGAGTTACGAGGAACTTCATTCTATATTTGACTTACTCCTTTTCTGATTGTGTTTTGCCTCCTTCCCTGATTGTGTTTCATACTTTGATTGTCCCTGTTTCACCTTACCTGATTGTGTTTTAATTTCAAATTCGGCTATTTCGAAAGGCCAATTATAGGAGTAAACATTAATCAAAGTCTGGCTTGGAATGACCACATGGACCATGTTCGTCGAAAAGCCACAGGAATTATCGAGGAACTTCATCCTATATTTGAACATACTCAAATCATTTTTTAAAGAAAAGAATAAATTATATAGGAGTATTATTTTTTCATCTCCAGCATGGGCAATTCTTAATGATAAGAATATTCAAAGCTAGAATCCAGAATAAATTTATATACAGTCACTTCCAAAAGTTAAGCACGGAGAGGAAAATGCTAATTTCCGGAAGCCAATCAGAATTGAAGAGGATGCCATTCGCTGCAGAGGTAGATGTAAGTATGCAAATATGTTAGGTAACAGACAATCGCGCTTTCATGTCAAGAAATATGTAAAAAAGGCAATCTTATAAGAAGCCAGCCTTATGAAGGGTTACAGAAGTTGATTGTAAGTGCTGATAAAAAGCGTTTAAAACTTTCGTACAATTTGTTTTCAAGACATACGTGTTTCTATGACTTCCAGAAGACGAATGGAAGATTCTGAGCACTGGCGTGCTGTGGGGCGCATTGAAGCAGGACAGTAGATCACAGATGTTGCTCTTTCCTTCGGCGTTCATCATTCTGTAATTTCACATTTATGGAAACAATTCCAAACTACACAGACAGTTGTCCGAAGGCCCGTAGCCGGTCGCCCAAGGGTTACTACCCCCGCGGAAGATCGATATATTGCTACTGTAGCCAAGCGGAATCGCAGAGCGACCTCCACACGTCTGACATCTATGATTACAGTAAGGTAAGGCGATATCTGCAGCTACTGTATGCCGAAGATTACATATGAGAAGAGGAAACATGGAGTGTACGCCCGGGCATCTCGAGTTTATGTTCTTCTATCCGTCCAATCAAGAGGGGCACGATTACAGTGGTGCCGGGAACATGTCAATTGGGATGTGTCTGACTGGGGCAATGTCATGTTTACTGATGAGTCAAGATTTGCTCTGGAGCCAGATGACAAGGGTATAAGGATATGGCGTGAACAACGAACACGCAATTAGTCCCAAAGCATCACTTAACATCACGCATTCTGAGGCGGAAGCGTTATGGTGTGTGCAGGGATTTCATTAGGATATCGCACCGACCTGCACATCTTTAAACGGGGTTCTTTGACGGCTGTCCGGTATCGAGATGAAGTCCTAGAACCCATTGTGAGATTGTACGCTGCAGCAGTGGGCCCTACTTTTTTACGTACGATAACGCACGTCCCCACAGAGATGACATCGTCGATGACTATCTGGAGATTGAAGGGATTGCGCGTATGGCGTGGCCAACATATTCGCCGACCTTAATCCCATTGAAAATCTTTGGGATGCTCTCGGCCGTGCTGTATCTTCACGTTTCCCACCTCCAGCTACTCTTATTGAGCTGGAAACTGCTCTACAAGAAGAATGGCGATTGCTTAATTCTGCGGTAGTTGACCACCTAATTGAAAGCATGGTCACAAGGTGTAAATTTTGTATACAGATGAGGGGGGATCACATACCCTCTTAATGTCCTTTTTTCATTTTATGCTGTTTATTTTCACCTTATACATAATTCTGTTTAAGTCTCCAGTATGTCATTTATGCATAAATATATATGCTACTTTCCTGCCGAATTATGTCAATCAAAGCAGTATTTGTTAATTTCTTTTCCTTTTAGAACTTCGTGCTTAACTTTTGGAAGTGAGTGTATCTCGTCACTAATGCACATTATTATATTCGAAATAATTTATTGCAAAGAGACCTTAAAATGAAAGCAGTCATTAAATGTATTCATAGAACAAAGGATAAATTCTTTGAAAAAGCTCTTACCTGAAATACCGCTAATTTTCGACAAATTTTTAGTTATTAAATCAAATTACAAAAGAGGACATTTTCATTCGTTCTTATGCACTGCAGATCCTTTGGGTCTAATTCTTTGCCGTTTATCAAACATGCTTGTTAAGCATATTTATAAGCATGTCCGTATTTTCTCTTCTATGTATCTAATATTGTAAACAGGCTGTATACATTTTGTTTCTTCATTGATATAGCATTTTGTTTGTGCTTACATTGTTTACATTACACTACATATTTCTTCACTGAATCTTTTATTTTATTCCAACTTCCACTGTTATTAAGTATGGCATTTGTTTTACAATATGCAATATTGTTTCTTCATTCGAGAAGCACGATTACGCGACAACAGTCACTGCCTTTCTTTCCTTCTCTGTTGTTTCTCTCAAGTGAGATTCTCTTGGCTAGTGGATTCTCTTGGCTTCTCTGAAGTGATCTTCTCAGAGAGGCGTTATTTCGCATAATCTAAAACAGTCCACCAAATGCAGTATTTAGGCTTACGTCCCAGCGTATGTCTATTACTTTTGTTGTTTTGATTTCTTCTACGTTGCGTTTTTTTACTTCCTTGTACGAAGGAAGTATTGTAATCGCGAAAAATTTCGGGTATCATATTTCAACGAAAATATCCCTTTTGACCGCTATCGAATGCAATTTAACGATGTTTTTGCATGGCATCTGTATGTAAGGACAAAATAAAAGATTCTTTCCCCCCAAAAAAATTATAAAATTGATTTAAAATGGATTCTGAAGAGATTTTTTCGTGGCATCTGTGCGTACATACGTACGTATGTATGTATGTATCTTGCAAAACTCAAAAACGAGTAACCACAGAACACTGACATTTTATATATAGGAATATTATAATATGCAGATGTCACCTCTTATTTTGGTTGCAATCGGCCACATCAAAAGTGCATAAATATATGCATACATATAGCCACTCTGTTACTCGGCTCAGCGAGCTCAGTATTTTTATTCTTTTATGTTTGTGAATTGTGCATTTTTTGCTTTAAAAATGGTTGAATTATGTTGTTCTTATCTTCCGGTAAAGGTTTTTATGCCTTTTGTTAACCTACATGTTATAGTTGTAGAATTATCAACTATTTAAAAGTTGTTTAAGTGTGACTAAGCCTAATTTTTTGCTATAGCAGCCATCTTTGTTTACATTTGAAACTTTGCAGAATAGTGGACTTGTTGCCAATCTAGAGAAACTAAGCTTCGCAACAAAAAAGTAGCGTCTTCTTTTATTACTGCGAATTAAATTAGGCTTAATCCATTATGGAATTATTACTTAATTTATTGAATTATCCAATATATTGACTGAACATAGAGTCTACAACAAATTAAGTCAGTTTCTACGCCTTCAGTGTCCTTTACCTAGTGAGACCAAAAGTAAACTTTCAGTTTTTTGCACCGAAAAATCTTCCGAATTGCTTGTTTTTGCCTACAAACTGTAATTTTAATTGTAAAAAATATTTAAAAATTGTTTTAACTGTATTTGGTGTTCCGTGTTTTTCTATACCTTTCAATTTTTAATACAGATATTTTGAGCTTTTATGTATTTTTGCCTTGTCGCTAAGTGAGAACTGAATTAATTGAATGAGAAATATATTTAACGTGAAATTCGAGGAAATAAGATAAATGAAAGGCAGGAAAAGGTGTGTATAATTTAATATTCCGTACGAGGAAATCATGTGGTGTACACATCAGATTTTTTAATCATTATGTTTTAAACAGTTATGTTTCTGAAAGTTTGAAAAATCGAGAAATGTGGGTTCATCGTTTGTTTATATTTTGTTTTTCATATTCAGGTATATAAGATTATGAGGAATGACATAAAATACGACATATGTATGAACTTCTGTTTAAATTTACTGTACTCATTTTGAAATAAATCAAATTTTACGAATTATGACAAAATAAAAAATAAACATACTTACAAAATGAACATAAATATGTATTTTACAAATAACTTAATCTTTTTCTATAGTGTCCAGAACCTATTAATAATTTAGAAAATTTTAAGTTAAAAAGATGCATATGAATTGAGAATGCGGATATTTTAATCTTACCCATTGATTTTTGGGGGTGATGAAGACGACGATCTTTCATCATCCGTACTACTTTCTCTGCCTTCGTAAGCATCGCTGCTCTCAGATAAGCGGCAGTAGTTGCAGGTTTCGGAATCAGCATTGCAACCTATTAAAGCAAAACAAATTACTATTATTTTTTTCTTTTGGTAGAGTATCATATGCATTTGCAGGACGGTAATTTCTTATAATTCATCTATGTATGACATGTAGTAGCAGCTTGAAGTTTTGTTAATTTATTATGGTAAAATATATGAAGGCTTTTCTACCTTTAAGAGGAGCAATTCTGTAATTATTTGATTCTTGATTTACTACAATACGAACTACTACTATAGCTATGAAAGCATTTCTCGAAACAAAATAATTGTGCTGGAAGCCATCTTTTAATTTTTTATTTAGAGCTATTTACATTATTCACATTTTCTTACAGTTATACACTAACTCGCAAAGCTTAATATTAAGTTCTTTTTATGGTAATGAAAATGAAGCCTTTTTTTATCATAACGATTAGTTAAGGTGACATCGCAGCCCCATCTTAGTGTAAAGGGGACGAATACAAGGGTACCTCTCGTATAGAAGTTTTCTTAGAAAACCTTATTTTTTTGAAAATTTGGCTCGCATTTTGGTTACCTATAGAAGAAAACATCTTATAAACAAACTGCTTAGTAGTCGTGAACTTTATTCATTTGCCCTAAATCTTCAGCCATTATGCTACATAAAGGGCTCTATACAGTAACTCGAAGGAAATAAAAAACTGAGAAACAAGTACTTAAAACTAAGAAAAAAAATAATGGTACTTATTATATGAAAGACTAAAATTTGTTTTACACAAATCTGTTCAACATTTTCGAAACACCATGTTTAATATTTGTCATGATAACACTTTAACAGAAAGAAGAAAATTTTATTATAAAATGAAAACAATTTCTACATACAGTCTTTATAATTATTCTCAGTGTTTGAGTAATATTTCGATTTTTAAGGTGGGGTAGACCAATAATGTAAAGAATGAATAGTATAAATTACGTTTTTATCAGAATTATTACGTTTTAAGGGGAAAGAATAAATGCATTTTGAAAGTAAACAGAATTACGAAAATCTCCTTAGCGTAAAATTTACATGCAATATTTTTGTTTTCTGTTCATTTTTTATTTTTGTAAACAGTTGAAGAAAGGATAATCCAATGAGCTTACAAAAAAGTAGTTTTCATGAAACGTTTAACCATAATTCTTGTTTGTAAGTGCATTAAACTTCAGACAGTGCACGAAGACAGTGTATTCACAGTTTTAATGATATCTTTTTCAGAGCGAATAAAGTTTATGAAAAATTTATCGAAAGTTACATTTTTCTAGAATAGCTTTTAATAGGTGTGACAGTAGGGAATCTTTTGCAACCAGAAATTGTTACATTATCTGCCAAAAATTCTTTTTACTGTTTTCTCTGTAGAATTCAGTTTTCAAATACCAATTTAAATATATTTACTGGAGTTATTACATTAAGCATTAAAGTGTATACTGTCTATATGAATTTTTAAACTTCTCATAAATCTAAAACATTGCGCGTTATTCGTGGATAAGAACTGACAATAAACATAACAGAAGTAATTTTGTTTTGAAACAGCAATAAAGATAAGTATTTACAACGCATGGATACCATGGCATTTTAAGAAGTGCGAATTACTGAAGGATTATGGAAAACTTGTGGCTATATACGTTTCTCAAGCGTCACGCTTTTAGTTACGACTTTTAAAGTACTCGTGGTATTTTTGAATCTGTAACTGATTCAAATTTCTTGTAAAATGTTTCTCAAAATAATGTTCTTTTATTTAGTCTATTTCGAAACGGCATTAATTTTTAAAAATGAGAACATATGTTTGAAGACAGGCTTAAGGTTGCAAGATGTTTACAACAAGTTGTACTTGGAATTTTAATATATAAATGAACAGCCGGGGTCGAAATCTGAGTATGTGCAATTCTTGGCTTTGTTATAATGTCGGTGCTGTTGATTGGAAAGCTTTCAAAAATAAACCCTGTAAAAATAACCTACGTAACATGATATTAAAAGTTACACTGGCATATAAAACTTTAGGAACAACCTTTTCTTTAATTATTATATCCTCAAAATTAAATGGAAATGGTGTTAGCTATTTGCTAAAAAGGGAGGAGGCTAGTGTAATTTTCAATCTTGGTAATGTAATTCCAAAAATAACATCCATTTCCTAATAACAGTTGCCAAAATTACAGCCCTGGAAACTACTTTATAAACGTCATCTTGGACTATTAAATCACATTTTACTAAACATTAATCACAAATCCTTAGCTGGTTAATCAGTCACAGCTTTGAAAAACAAATAAATAGTTACCTAAGACCACACAAACTAATATTTTTTGCGTTTGCAAAATGTAAAGTTATTATCAGTTTTGCAGGTGGGACTAATGTTACTGATTATTTACAATTTATAATTTTAATACACATTTAAATTTAGAAACTGATTACTGTAGATATGGCATTTTTAATTAAAACTTTTTTCCGTCTAAAATCAGTTGCCTGCTACTAACTGTAATTTTTATTTTACATGTGGGTAACCTTTAGATCTTTAATACTTCTCTCTAGCATGTTGGTAGTTATGTTTGTTATGTATAGTTTACTATTACATGCTCAACCACATGAAATTCAATAACGTGCTCATTAAATGGAAAAGAAAACAAGTTAAAAAATTCCGGCCTTTCATAGAGAGAAAATTGAATTTCATTTGCCTGATTCAGAAGAGGAAGAGGACGAAGTTGTACACGAAGAGGATGGATCACTGGACGTTGGGTCGTCTGCTGCATTCGAAGAAGACGAAGATTTTCTGCGCAGGGCGTAGCTGCCTTCTGAAGAGCGACGTAGTGGGGCTTTTGGACGTTCACACTGAGTCAGCTCGGTTGCACTGCCGCCCAGCGCTGCACGTCGGTCACCTGCAAGACATACCTTTGATGTCATTCACCTTCGCTCAAAATTTGTATTCCAAATTAATTTTAAATGTTTGAAAAACCTTGCACCAAAAGTGCACTTATAGGATAAAAATGGTTAAATTTATGATGTAACTTTTATGGTTCAGAATTTCTTTATGAATTTGGGAATCTAGCCATACATTTACTATTATACTTGCCTGGGTAACGTACGTAAAACATTATAATGGATATGCTCAATTTTCTTTTCTTTATTTTTTGTTTGCGTATTTTCTATATTTTATAATTAAATTATTCCGAGTCACTCGCGAGTTTTCATGATCAGTACAGAAAGCGGTCTTTTTTATTGAAGTAAGTGACAACTGATGTTTAAAATTTTCTATTTGAGATGTATATCATTTTGTACATTACTAAATAAAACAGTTGTATGGCTTCTCATAACAATTACTGTACAACTTATAACTTTTATGCACTTTTTAGGATTTTTCAAGTTTCCTCAGCGTTGTGACAATATGATATTCCAAAAAATTACTCGTAAGTAGAAATAGCAGAAAGGAAATAAGCATGAGCATTTAATTTGTGCAGAAAAATGTTTTGAATGATTTCAGATCTTCAAAAATAACATTTCATTTGACACTAACACGCAGTATCTAAAATAATGCTAAAATACAATGAAAGTAAGAACGATGTTAAATAATTCTTCAACTGATATAAGGCACGTATAATGTAAGTAGACTTCCAGAATCGTCAGCAAATTGAAAGTTAAAAAATGGTAGTGGACCCACCTTATTAATATCTAATATTGGTCTGAATTCGTTTTTTGTATGCTTGTAATTTCGTATCTTCGCATTGAAAGCTGACGTTTGTCTTCTCCTGTGACTAATTCGCAAGACTTGAAATACAGAAGTATACATAACTGTTTGACCTCATACATTTTTCTATCATATAGCGCTTTGGAAGCATTAAAATATGCAGCAACATTTCATTTACCCCGTGAGATCTTTCACAGTTAAGTAATATTTCTTTTTGCGACCATTGAAAAAAAAAAGACCTAAACTAAATTTTCCCTTTTCTTATAAAATTAAAAACCATCTTCAGACTTCTTTCGGTAAGTAAAAGCAGATGCAGATTTCGACGCATATCTTTCTCAAAAGAAAAATCTGATGTGGACACCACATGACTTCCATGTATAGCCTGCTAAATTATTCACATTTTTCCTGCATTTAATTTAAACTCATTTCCTCGAATTTCATTACAGATGTATTTCTCATTCAATCAATTAAGCTCTGATTTCTCAGCAAAAATACATGAAAACTCAAAACATCTTCACTAAAAATTGTAAAATGCAGAAAAAAACATAAAACACCAGATATAGTGAAAACAGTTAAAAAATAATTTTTACAATTAAAATTAGAGTTTCTACGCAAAACCAAGCAATTTCGCAATCGTGTAAGAAGACAGATTTTTCGGTGCACAAAACTGAAAAGGAATTACTGGTCTCTCTCGGCAAAAAGACACTGAATTTGGCGCAGAAACTGACTTAATTCACTGAGTTTCAAATGTAAACAAATGGCGGTTTCGTTAGGCTTAGTAGCACTTAATCAACTTTTAAATTCTTGATAATTCTACAGCTATTACATGCTGATGACCTTAAGACATAAACACCTTAAGCTAAACATAAGAACAACACAATTCAATCATGTATAGCGCAAAAAATGCACAATTTACCGACATATAAGAAGACATGCAACAATAAGAAAACTGAGCTCACCGAGCTGGGTAACAGAGTAGGTATATATATATTTAGTGCGGCCGATTTCAACCGGAGGTGCACAACTACATGTTATATCAGTCTCATTCAAAGTTCTGAGGCTACTTCGTTTTGAGTTATGTGAGATACATGCATTCGTACATACGTATGTTACGTACAGACATCATAAAAAATCTCTTTTGTATCTATTTTAAATACCCATTCCTCAATCCGTTTTCAGAAAAAGAGTTCTTTATTCTGTCCGTACGTACAGATGTCATGCAAAAACATCGTTAAATTCCATTCGATAGCGGTCAAAATGAATATTTTCGTTGAAATATGATACCCAAAATTTTTACGATTACAATACTTCCTTTATTTCGTATAAGGAAGTAAAAATGGGTTAATGAGCGATATCTGCATATTCTTATTTCCGACACCTATGCTCATTGCAAGGCACTTAAGAAGAATTACAGAAAAATCACTTCCTCTTTTAATAAGCAGAAGACATCCTCCCCCCAAATTAGCTTACGGTATCGCTGTCATTTTTGGGGATAAGTTCTCTTACTACAAGGATTGTATCGAAAGAGAATTAGAGTTAATTCGAGTAGTGATGTATATCTAGCAGCAACATTTCTAGTGAGATTATATAAACATTGAATACGCAGAAATGTAATAAGCAAACTACTAATTAACTCAGCCCCGCTGCTGGAATAGCTAAATTGATTTAAGTCACAAAGGCTGTTATTTTTATCACTACTGAATCCTTGCTCATATATTTTCTCTTTCAGTATTCTCATTTCAGAAACTTTCTTCTGTTTTATTCTTCCCTTATCAACATATGAATAGACGCATTACCTTAAAAGTTATCGTTGTTTAACTTATAAAGTCTATACAAATATAATTAATTGCTTCGAATATGTAGTGAGGTTCAGCTTATTGAACTAACGTGCACCCAAAGTTAATATTGACTGAGAAGATTTTTGTCTCTGTGTTTGTTCATGTGCTGTGCGTAATGAAGCATAATACCTAATTACTTATCGAAATAGTATGTCTGTTATGTTTGTTAAGTCCTCGAACTAAACAAAAACGCACTTTGTATTAATTTGCTCCCAGTATACTAAGTTTGTTTAACCAGTTTAGAAAATACCTGTTCTTAATCTCTTTCACTACCAAGAAAAATCGATGATTAAAGAGGCATTGCTAAAGAGTGAAAAATAATAACAGGCGGAGAAAACATACACAACTGTGCTCTTTGCAACCATTAAAGTGAGAAAAACTTGATGCTTTCTTTCAAGGAATGGACACTTATCGCTAATCTGTTCCATTTATTCATTTTTTTTTGTTTGCTACATTTACAAGACGTTTTGTGTTCCTCATTTTTATTTTATGACGTAACATGTAATTAACGCGTAGCGCTCATGTAATATAAACAACTTAGTAATTAAATGGGCAATTATTTTTACCGTGTTTTCCTTTTATGGGTACTTTTGTGCTTGATGTTGAAATAATCCGTCCATTCAAAATAATTCCGAAAGACGGTTTTTTTTTTCATTTTTTAGAAAACACGAATCAATTACAGCAGACCATTTATAAGACATTTGTAGCGCAAGTATAATAATAGCGGATAATTTTATATGATAATGCAAATAGTTTTTAGAATAAATCTTTGCAAAACTGAATCTGATCGTTATATTTTTCGCAGATTATATAAAATATTTTTTTTTTACTTTTCTTTGTCAAGAGTTTGGAGCAGGGTATAATGATAAGGTGACTAAAGTGCGTCCAATCCACGAACACTTTCCACTACATTTTTGCAGTGATCATTCCGGAGTCTGAATATTGCATGTTAAAGTCAAAATCTCATTATTGAACAATGATAAAGTAGGCAGTTTGAGACATTATTTAATCAATACATTCTAAGAAAGGACATGCATCTTTCAGAACTTTTTAAAAATAATCCTCAGACCCTTAAAACTCCCCTAGAGGAATATAAAAAAGGTCTAAAGAAAGCTCTTAGTGTTACAGAAAAGCATATATTAACGCTAATTCTGATAAAATTTTGTCCTTTCTCGCAGTTCAAATAGTTCATGGCAACTTACTGTCTTTTTAATAATTAGCTAAGCATTATGGTAAATTAAACAGTTCGCGTATGAACTGTTTAATTTACACTTATTTTAATTATGAATAACACTTATTTTAATTATGAATTATAAATTTATTTCATAAATATAAACTTACAAAAGCACTAAAACACGATTAAGTGTTTATGAAAGAATTATTTTAATTGAAACATCAAAAATTCAATGAAAATCGCTGAAATAGAATTAGTAGAATCTTACAGGGATGGTAATTTTAAAAATGAAGTTTTATCTTAAAGAAAACAAAACGCTTGCATATACATATTTTGACTTTTAATACTTTTTTAATTGAAAGCTAAATAATAAAGTTTTAATTTTTCAGTTATGAGCAGGAATTATTCATTTCAAAATTTCATTCTTTTGAATAACTCTGTCTGCATTACTTACCTGGTCTGGGGGCTAAGTAATTGGCTGGATAGGTATTTGAGCCAGAACCGAACTTGTTTTCTCCATCTACTAATAGATCCTCCGCTCTCAACGTCACTCCTATTTGAAAAAAACAGTTTACGTGTATGTAAAGTAAACACTCAGCATTATATATTTTATGTAAATTTTTTGAACAATTTTGATACTTATAAAAGGGAAGTAAAAAAAGATAATATGGATTTACCTTGCCTGTAGGATGACGTTCCTTTGTCCTAAAGATAAGAAAAAAGAAATTCGTTAAATATACTTCGATTTTTTTAATATTTTAATAATTTGAAACTATTAAATCTGAAACTATTAAATGAATTATTCATTAAATTTACACATCATAATGGGCAATAAAAAGGGTAAAGTCTATGTCTCTTCGGGAACATAAACTTTTAAAAGGGCTCTTGAAGAATTATCTTCTAACCTTGCGAAACAAAACAGAAATCATAAGAAGGCTGAATAAGACCCTTTTATTCAAACATAAAATTAACAATGATCAAACTTGGGTTACAAGAAGCCATGCACTTCTGGTTTAACAGAATAACATAACAAATACTAATTTCAAGGTGTGGTAGATTAACCTAACGGCTCACCGAATACTTTAACGGGAAGGAAGAGCTCTGGTTTGTAGTAAACCGGCGAAACAAGCTTAATGGCTAGAACACTCAACGCCGCTAACGCAAGTCGCTAATAATCACAGCACAACGTGGCCTGGAATAGGCAGACACGCTCTGAAACTAATTTCCGAAACTATTGCGTAAATAGCACTTCATTCTATTTTAATCTGAATAAATTCTCGCTATCGGATTTACATTCTGGCATGAAAAGCGTGGATGAAAAGAGAGTAATAACAAAGGTTTTTCAACTAAAATTAGTTAAAAACTATTAGTTAAAAATAAATAGATAAACCGCACAAAAGCATCCGTTCCTTTCTTATTTATTGATTGTATGGACCTTATCCATTCAATCTTGAATCCAAAACAAACGATGAAGATAAAAATTTATTTCGTTCTCTTTTAAGTTGCGGATTTCTGCACATTATTGCTAAGCGAATAATCCAGAAATATTTCGAGATTCATATACTCCTTATTTTTGTAGTCATGATTGATAAAGTTCCCTAAATTCTTTATTAACTATTTTAAAGTCATCATTGTCCATTAAATGTAATGAATAAGTACTTCATAAAAATTGCTGAATGTAGCAGACATCATTACTGAGCTGTATCTGAAGACAAGCTATGCCGTATGGATAAGCAGAAGGATTTTTGTAAAAATCTTTTATCTGAAGTCGCATAATGTCTTTATATTACTGTAGCCTCCCTGATGAGCGATATATTCTGCCATACTGATGGGCCCGCGTTCAAATTCCATCAAAGACATGGGTATTTGCAAGTGTACCGTATCTGTGCGGCACGAGTTCTCTTAAAATACTAGTCAACCGAAAGCTCTTTCGAGTAGTTTAGTGTTTGTGAAAGAGAGGTAGGAGACCCTTAAATTCGTCCTTCGGGTGGTTCTTCATTATAATTGGGCTAGAACTCCAAAATTAGTGTGGCAGTACTATATGTGTGCGACCAATGGTGAAATTTTAGTGTCCCGCCCACTTGTACCTATATCACCACTGATGTAAGATGATGTCTGTGTATTCGTGACTTCATGTAGTCCGAGAATCAAAATCACTGAATTTTAGGCTAGGAGATCCATTCATCCTGAAAATGATAGCTATTTATTCCATTTTCATGAAAACTGAGAATAAAGAAAAAGTAACATGAAATCCCATGCTTGCTTCTCCTCCAAATTAGTAGTAAGTTCTATCATAGCATGGTCAATATACTAATTGTTAACTAGTGATAAAGACCAGTTGTCCCCATTCATCGTCATCCGTACTGAACTGAACTGCTAACGTTTCACACTGTTGTGAATGTAATTGCACATCTGGTACTGATTTGTACAGCTTTCTTTCGATAGTGAAAGCAGTGAGTAAAACATGTGAGCTCATTGCTTACTCCATATTTTTATTGCGTATGTTTACTGGTTCATTTGGTTAGTTACACAATGTAAAAATAAGCGCACAGTTAATACAGTTGAATAGTGCTTGCATTTCATTTCGCAGTTGTTTTGCACACCTGATGTTATCTAGATCATTGCATCCTATCTAATGTATTTAAATATACATATCTCTCTCGGTCTAACGGAGAATCTCTGTTTTCTGTGTTTGATTTTCCAACAGACACAGATATTGCAAAACAGAACCAAAATACATAAATTATTACTAAACATAACGCCATCTGGTACAGAAAGCTGAATTAAAAATTTGTTTAAATGTTTTTGAATTTGTTCAGAAATTAAATGGGTACTTGTACTAATTGCAAAAGATGTTTAACAAATTCCCTGAAATATAATTTTCTAAAAACGTAAAGCTGCATTTATTTCAGCCTGTAATTTGCATGACATCACTTGCTTTATTCGCAAATAAAGTTATTCCTTAGTTTATTACGTTCTAACTAAAACTTAACCTAACTTAAAATTTGCATGACGTTTCAAATTGTATTAGAAGCAGAAATCACGTATAAATGACTTACTTGTATCCATCTTTTTATGATCGAACTGATTGCTTGATTAGTTAATAATCGCAAAGTAATCAAGCTCTATCAAGCATTTTTATGATCGAACTGATTGCTTGATTAGTTAATAATCGCTAAGTAATCAAGCTCTATCAAGCATTTTTGTGATCGAACTGATTGCTTGATTAGTTAATAATCGCAAAGTAATCAAGCTCTATCGAGCATTTTTATGATCGAACTGATTGCTTGATTAGTTAATAATCGCAAAGTAATCAAGCTCTATCGAGCATTTTTATGATCGAACTGATTGCTTGATTAGTTAATAATCGCAAAGTAATCAAACTCTATCGAACATTATTTTCATGAGGATTTGTCATATTCGTCGGCAATTAATGCACTACAGAATGGTCTGTCCTTTACTGAAACGCTAAGATTCGAAATAACTGTCATTCAAGCGTTGAAATGGAGTTAGCATAATGCACTGAAAAGACAGCCTCAAAAGATTCTTTGGAAATACCGATATCTTCTGATGAAGAATTAACTACTACAAGCAGCAGCACGCGTTTGAGTTAAAAAATAACTGAGAATTTTTCTTTCTCTGAGAATCCATTAGCCATTTGTTATTAACTTACACGCAAAGCAGTCATTAATATTCATATTTATGTCTCAGCAAAACTAAGAAAGTGTCTTTAATTGGTCTATTGAGAATTTATTTTTGAATTATTCTTCGCCGCATTTTTGTTTAAGCAATAAACAAAATGTATGTTTATAGGCGAATGCCAGTTACACTAGAAATCATTTTCAACTGAAAACAGCAATAGATGCTTCCTTCCTTCTTCATAATTAACTCAATTTTTCATACCCTGAGGGAAGTTATGTAATTTAGAAAATTATTTATGTATATGTCTGTTTTTAATAGAAGAAACGTAATTGCACGTAATGAACAAAGAAAACAACTGTACAACTGAATGGCTTTTAAGAACCACGAAATGCTTTCGTACATAAATATTTGTCATGCTCCTCCTAAGGAAAGAACAGCGCAAACATGATTATCTTTTCATGTGATGGCTTATATCCGTAATGAGAAAGAAAGGTTTTTAAATTAAATTTCGGTTTTAGTTTCAATAATTTACCCAGTGACATTTTGCAAGGCTGTCTAGCATTAAATACGTTCCCTGCCTATTCTGTTCAAGAATAGTTTCTTTTAAAAATGATATAATTTTTTTTCCAAACGCTGTTAACTTTATACATGTTCAAAACTTGAGATTTCTGGAACATTTAAAGCCATATTTTAAAGACCGTTTTTAGCGTGTCCCTTTTTCTTTATACAGAAGAGAAAGGATAGATTAATTTACAGTATAAGTGAAATGAACCTAGATTTTCATTTTTCTCATTTTTCGTTCAGATACCTCAACATTTGTGTAAAAATAGTTTTAATTTTAATTCTTTTCTTAATAAACTATGGAAATTTAGAGATCTATGAAACCTTTTATTGATCGTTGTATTCATTTGTGTTTATTATATTGTATTATCCACAATGAAGGGATTTATATCATTCTTATATTACATTAATATAAGACAGAAATATCTCAGATATTCTTAAGTACTGGTTTCAGTAAAAAGTAAGCGATATAAATATCTTTTTATAATAAGATCCGATCTATTAAATCTATTTAAAACATAATAAGAAAGAAAAACATCGTTGATGGAAAATGTGTTCAGTTAGTAATCATTAAAATTTGGGTGAAAAGAAGGGTAATGAAAAACTGTTTAATAAAACCTTATTTATTGAACACTTTTATCGATTTTTCACGTTCCAGATTTTAGATTCTTTGGTGCAAACAAGCTTCTAACTTTCGATATAATATTTAAATAGTAATAATCGGTCTGCAGTCTTCATTTCGAGACAGTAAACCTGTAATCTTATTTTTAAGGTTTACAAATTCTTTGCTTCTGTTCGAAAGACATATCACAAGTTATGTACATCTAGTTCATAATAAATATTTGTAGCCTGATAATTCCAGAGAAATAAATGCAGATTAAAAAAGGAATGTTTTGATCGCGTGTAAATCACTTATTTTATTTTATGTTTAGATCTACAGTATTTTCGCTATCTTAAACGTAAGCAATAATATTGCTTGATTTTAGTGTCTTGACCCGAGTCAGTGATTCGAAAATAGTACAAATATTCGCAGTCAGATAATTTCAGAAAGATAAAAGCAGAAACATTTTTGATTATGTCATTCATTTTATTTCTTTTATGATTAGATCTATAGCATTTCTGCTGTCTTACTCGTAATATATATGACTTGCTTTTCTGTCTTGGTCCAAGCCAGTGATCGGACGATAGCAAGTCTAGCAGATCTTGAACTGCTAAGCTTAACTTGATTACTGTGCATGAGTTGTGTTAAATTAAGTGAATTAGTAAAGGCTGAAAAAAAGGTGTTAGTATGAAATGAAACAAATAACGTATAATTACAAAAGAACGAGTGCAATTAAAATGAAAAGTAATTGAGGTGGTTTTGGTAGAGTTGAGGATTAATATACTTATTATGTTATATTTTGGAATAACGTATCGAATACTAATAACGACTTACAACAGATACAAGGCGTTTTTCTTCATCTGAACTGCAGTTGAACTAGTTTCTTCCATTTCAACTCTAAAATAAAATGTGAATAACCATACATAGTGCCTTGCATAACGAATGTAATTCGTTTAGCGATGTCGTTCGTTATACAAACGTTATATATACGTTATATTATTCGTTATATATACGTTATATTATTATGCGGTTCGCTATGTCCCATACGTTACTGTAACAGTAATTTAAATTCGTATCTTAGATCGGCTCCAAATCGAGACACGCCATACAAAATTTCAAAGCCTATTAAAACATGAATAATGTTAGAAATGTTGGGAGTTTATTGATAAGAATAATAGTTTATAAATTATGAAAATGTGTATATACACTCTCATAATATTTTAATTCAGTTTATTCTGCATCATCTCAGACTTCCGCTAGTGGTTGAAGACTTAGCTGACATTTACGTTTTTGTGCATCTTCTTTTTTTTTAAATATTTGAAAGAGCAGATTTTAAGAAGTTAGCTAAAGTATTCTTCCTCTTCTTCAAGTTGATTCAGAAATAGTGCATGACATTATCATTTTTTCTGTCGTCTAATTTGTTTATGGCAGCTTATTGAGATGTTGCTAATTAGATGTTATCTACACTCACGTTTGTGAAAATTGCAACACCATGAAGGACTTACGCGAGTGAGCTGAAATTTTCAGGAAATGCAAAGTAGCGCATGATATGCAAATGATTAGAATTGCAAATCCGTAGCGCATGCGTATGCTGAGCAGCGCCCTCTGAACGGCTGATGGATCCGAATAAATAGACGGCTGTAGCGAGGCGTGTATGGTTATCGGTGGTTATCTGCTAGTGGTAAACGTTAACTCAATCTGTACTTATGCCTTGTCGACGAAAGAGAGCGAGATTTGAACAACTTACAGAGTTTGAACGAGGGAGAATCATCGGCCTTCGTGAAGCTGGATTGTCGTATCGTGCAGTAGCCTCTCGTGTGCAGCGTAACAGCAGCACAGTGATGCGCGTTTGGAAGCAGTGGACGGACGAGTGTCGGACAACTCGGAAATCCGGGAGTGGACCCCGAAATGTGACGTCAGCTCGCGATGATAGACACCTGGTCCGCATGGCGCGGACGGACCGTACAGCTTCCTCTAGACAATTGGCAGCACTGTGGTCAATAGCTACAGGTGTTTCATTGTGTGCTTCATCAATTCGTAGACGTCTGCTGCAGTGTGGACTGCGCGCACGGACTCCTTTATACAGGATCCCCCTAACGCACGACCATCGCCGCCTGCGGCTACAATGGGCCAATCAGCATAGAGACTGGCGTGCTGATTGGCAGCATGTCGTGTTTTCTGACGAATCCCGCTTTAATTTGTGGTACCATGATGGCCGCATTCGTGTCAGACGCTATGCCGGTGAACGCCACCTTCCGGAGTGCATTATCGAACGCCACAGTGGACGAACACCCGGAGTTATGGTCTGGGGCGCCATAGCATATCATAGACGATCTCAATTGCTACGAATTGTGGGCAATCTGAACAGCAACCGGTATATCCGTGAAGTTCTACAGCCCGAAGCTGTTCCCTTCCTTCAAAGCTTGCCAGGCGCTGTATTTCAACAGGACAATGCCCGCCCTCATACTGCTCGGATTGTTAAATCCTTCTTTGCAGCGCAGCAGGTACAGCTTCTTCCTTGGCCTGCGTGTTCCCCGGATATGTCGCCAATTGAACATGTGTGGGATGTCATTGGTCGGCGTCTTGCTCGTGATCCTCGTCCTGTTGCGTCTGCAGACGAACTTTGGGTACGCGTACAAACGATATGGAATGCTCTTCCTCAGTCAGACATTCAAACTTTGTTTGACTCCATGCCACGTCGTGTAGCAGCACTTATTGCGGCGCGTGGTGGCCACGCAAAATACTGATTCTGATCTCTTGTTCTTGTTTGTTTGCTTTGAACATTTAATCATTTATTTGTACCACTACCACTCAACTGTGTATTAAATTGCATTCAATTATGACGATTCCTTCTTGGTGTTGCAATTTTCACAAACGTGAGTGTATATTCCATATTTAATTGGAATCAGTCTTAATTTACATCTCTTCAGAACGTCCTTGATATTTCTTGTTAGCATGGCCTCATTGTGTTCATTGCTTTCAGAACTTCTTGAAGTTTTTAATCAAGAAGAGCTCATAGCTCTTTGGTGGCAAAATACTATTAAGGCACACATTTATCTGCCCACTACTGATCGTTATTTATTTTTATGCACAGCTAATGCGTCGTATTTATGCAACTTTAAAATAAAAATAAAACGTCGCTTAACGTATAACCAGATTTGCGCATGCTTTGTGATGCGGGACATGGAGGGATTCGTTATGCTAGACATTTTTTGGTCTATGCGCGTCTCCAGTGCATGGAACTTTCATTATGCAAAGCATATCATACAAGATAATCAAGAAAGATTGATTAGATATTGATTTACTTAAATATTGATTCTCGTGACCACTTTTGAATCGACTGATCACAGGATTATAACTTTAAACATTCATTAGCTAATCACTAAAGGTAGGTAAATGATAAGAATAAATTTGTTAACTTATATCTGACAACTCTGTGAGACTCCTTGAATTTAATTCTTCTGTAGAAGAATAACTGGACATAAAATATTAGAATTTTCTATTTAAACTTAGTGCATATTTATACCTAAAGATCTGAGATTTTAACGGATAATTTACTTAACATTGTGCCACCTAGTTTGGCATGGTTAGTGGAGGTATGGTAGTGATTAGTAGAATTGTCTACTATATCGTAGGGCAATCGTTTCGAATGCTTTGGAAAGCAAAAATATTTGTGAATATCTAGTGATTTTAAGACGTGGGGCTCATTAGAAATCCTAGAAAATTGATTATAAGGGCGAAGTGGGTGAGAACATTTGGATTCCGTCCCACCGCAGTATGTTTGATCATTTTGGAAAAAGCTAGGTAAAGTTTTGTAAAGAAGAGCAAAGCCTTGCTAACGACAGTCCTGTCTTTTTCTTTCCTACGATGGATTTGGGGCCATCTTTTAGATCCTCTTCAAATCAGAAAAATTAGTAATAATAACGATAAGATTTAAAGTTGCTGTTTTATTTATTTTTTACATTTTGTTTTTTTCAAATAAATTTTATTTCCATTCAGTAGAAGAGGTTTCCAAGTGAATAACTTCAGTTTCTTACATATCAAAAGATTTTTAATTAATTTTCATTCTCATGAGTATAGCGGTGTAATCAGGAGCAAGAATATATTGTTTCTAAAATATCATATGTTATAACAGTGGTTCCCAAACTGTTTTGCCTCATGCACTCCTTGCGTCATTGCAAGAAGATCATTCCCCCTCCAACCTTTTAAAAACTCGAGAACATTTATTTAGGTTTAGATTATTTTTTAACATGTATTATAAATTAAACAACAAAATGTGTAGAAAACATTGATAAATACAAAAAGTCTAATTAAAAGCAGTTTTTATATCAATAAACTAAAATTAAATATTTAACAGCTAAATAAAAGGCTGGTAGCATTCACCCCGTCGGTGGGGGAAAAATTTCCCCTGTTTGAAAACCACTATGGTGTAAATTTTTGCTTCTGCATTCTTCGATGCATGCAATATTATATATATATTCATAATGGTTTTACTTTTCGCGGGAGATAAAAACAATCACTTTCTAGTCATGGCCGAAAATAATGCTGAGTAGATGATCGGAAGTAGCATCATAATGGAATGATCCGATGAAATTTTAGAAGAAGCACGACCAGCTTGATAGTCAACATCATTTATTTTTGGATGACGAATTTCTTAGCACATATTTTTAGAACTGATAGAAGACTAGGGGTGCTAAAAGCGCCCCACAATTTTAGATATGTAATTATATTTTAAATAATTAGCGAACAATTAGCAGAGGCTGAGCGACACACTCTCAGCAGGCAGGCGAAGAGGAGAAAGAAAAAGAGACTACTCAGTTAGTAGCTATTTATGCTAGATAGGTCCATAAAGTATTAGCTAAACTGTGATTGGTCAATTTTTAGTTAACTTTTTCAAGCAGCATTATATAACATGGAAAAATCTCGAATTTGGGAGAACAGATCAATTTAGGGGGGAGAACTCCAAATTTTAAATAGTTAATTTTGAGGTTGCCAATTATTTCTTAGCCATCGTATTTTGCTATATCTTACATGTTTATATCCGTAGAATATCCCCAAAAGTTGGCTATGGGCTTTACGTACTCAAATATTGAATTTAGATACTTTCGGTTAAAAGCAGAATTTGAAGAATTTTATATTTTTACATATATAATATATACAGAGGGTTAGTCTAAAAGGAATAGATCCTCTCAAAATTTTACAGAAGCAGGAGTTTCAACAACACAACAGAAATACTTACACAGTTAGAAAAATATGACCTGATGTTTATACAGATAAGATATAAATACTTTATCAGTAACACGTGTTGCGACAATTAAGTTAAGTTCTTCCTAAACACATCTCAGCATGTCCATATGAACAGCTGTAACAGCTGTTACGATGCATTGTTTGAGATCATCCAAATTTCTAGGAAGTGTATGAACAAAACTTTAGTTCTTGATGCATTTCTACAAGTAGTCTTTACCACGGCGTTAAATTACACCCCATTTCGGCAACCAACATTCTACAGCCGGCAGATTTTCGTTCATACCCAATTCTAAAACGATGCTATGCAACAGTAAAAAAACATATTTGCATATTCAGGAACACACAAAGCTTTTTCTACCTCATTAGCGACCCTATTGCTCGACTGATGTCAAAAACTCTCTTATGATGACAAATGACAGATGGAACTTCGTCATGAAAGCAAACTAAAAATGGAAGTTCGCAAACTTGATAACTTTTTTATAAAATAGTATTAAATTCTTCTAATAGCAAATATTTTTTGATTTAAAAGCATTTAATTTATTTTTTAGGATAATTCTCTGCATGAAAATAATCTCAATAACATCGACAATGATGGGCTGCGTAATATAAAATATATCTTCTTATATAGTTCCCTAGAGTAAAATTACCAATTAAAAATATTCTTTGCTTAATTAAAAGCAATAGGTTTTTGTAGCATTACGTATGAGAAAATAGCAAATATGTTCGAATGAATATGAATTCACTGAATTTGTTATTATATCCATATATATTAATGATATAATTCTGAGATCTTAGGAAGCATTTAGGGACCAGCTATGACACAAAATTTGCTCATTTTGGGAATAAATTGTTTCGATTAGAACAATTTTTATTAAATATTTATTTATATTTGTCGAAAATCATATTAAGGCTAATCTTCGTGAATTTACTGCACCTTATTTTAAGAAATTTCTAATTGGAAGTAAATGCTTGCGATGAGTATTTAAATAACTAAATTATCCTTTTCGCACACCATGTAAGTATTACACAGTAAAATTGCACTTTTGAATAAAATATTGCAAATGAAATAAAAATATATTCCTAATAAATATATTCCTAATAAATATTTTGGAATTGTTAACTTTTGGTAATATCCCGTTATCATGACGAGTTAGAAAGAATACATATATACCCTTTTAACAGAGTAAAAGCATTAAGCTGGTTTCTTGTTTTCCCTCTTTCGTATCATATACTAAATTTACATTCATGGAAGAGACTTTACATTAGCATAAAGGTCTTTCATCTTTATAAAGCCTTTGCTTACAAATCTCCTGATCGTTGAAAGTATCAAATTAGATACTATGCCGCAACTCATTTCTCTCTATGTTTTGTGTTAGTGTCATAAAAATAACACTAACTTTATTTTACGTTTTCCGGCGTTTAAGTGGAAGCCTAGCTATAAATACAAAGAATCGTCTTCATATGTACCCTTATCCTATAAACCATCTAAACGTAAGAAGTATCAATCCAGTATTTATTCTCCAAGTCATTTTTGCCAAACCGTTCTATTGGTATCATAAATAAAGTACGAAAAGAAGAACAAAAAACGATACAAGGAACTTAGCTGGCAAGGAGCCAAAAAATTTTTAAAGAGGTATATACTCCTTTATTATGTAGTCGTCTCAATTACATTCGTAGCACCTGCAAACTACTTTGTAAACACCCTAGTTTATTTTCTGTTCAATTTCACGATCACGCGAACAGTCTTTGTCCCCGGGAGGTTTCAAGGTAAAGGAGATATCTCTTTTGTTACCGTTCATGATGACAACAAAGCAAACATATTTTGTCTTGGCGGAGACTTTTCTCCGAGTTTAGCCAGCGCCGTGCCTGCTCCTGATAACTGATACCATGCTTGGTAAATAACATCATTCGTTACCATGATCGATCTACCAACAGGCTCCACTCTATTATACTTTCAAGCACCAGAGTTGTTTCCAGTTTTTATATCGACCTGACACTGAAAAAAGAAATAATAAGCATTGCATAAGGAAAAGAAATGCTTCGACGGTTTCGCATTATTATTGCTTTTAACGTATTGTTCCATTAGTATTTTTTAAGTTAATAAAAATATATTTCTAGTAGAATGATTGTTTACAGCTATGTTGAAATTGTCCCATTCATGCGGGTAATTAAAGAATACATACGTATGCATACTATCCAAGTGAATTTCGCGAAAATAATTTCATCTCTTAGCGTATTAATAAATTAAAATAAACAATTTATTTAAATTTACAATGTAAACAGGATTTCATTTATGTTGAAACTTCGTAAACCCAATGATAAAAGGGAACTCAGCGCACAATCAGTCACAGACATCATGCAAAATCTCAAGACTAAAGAAGCAAAATTATATAAAAAAATTTATCTGTTAGTAAAATTTACGCATTATTTGAGAAAGAAAAATACATTCAGCAGCAGGTATCCAGAAGTACAGAGATAAAAGAACGGAAGTATATCTTTTAAGGTTTTTCTGTTGAGTAACCAGTCATTTTTAAGCATTCAATGAAAACCTTTACTTGACATTTATTGTTCTGTGGATTTCATATGCTGTCAAAAGAAGAAACATTGCCACCTTGAGGGAAATATTTGTTCTCACTCGCAAATGGTCCCGTAAAATAAATGCGCAGCTACATCTGAGATAAATAAGTTTACAAGTAACCTGGGAGAATAATTTACGTGGAATAATATCAAAGCAAATTTAGTCTCTACTGACATCGCTATTTTAAATATAAGATTATTTGTACCATGCTTTTAATTTCTGAGAGGAAATTAAAATTGGCTAGTTCTGAAATTGAAAAGTTTTAGATGTTTAACTAAAATATGCGTATTATAATCAAATAGCAGTTTCTTTATAACCTTAAGATTTTCATATTGTTGCGTTTCTTACGGGTTCGTGGATTTGGAGTGATTGACGAGAACACTTGATGAAGATTCAAAACACAATTTATTAACCAGTATTACTGAGGACAGCTTCAAAAACCTACGACGTACACGCTGAAACTATCAGCAACACAGCTTTCAAGATATCAGGTTATAACGGTGAAGACAGCTTCACGGCATAGCACTAGAGTATTATTCCCGACTCGATTTGGTCTTTCTTTGAACTCTTTCGATGCAGCAACTAGTAATACTCTAAATGACGAACTCAACACTAGACTGCTACTCCGGGTACAGGCAGGGTTTATATAACTTTTGGCATGCTTTCGATAATATTCCGGGCCAAATCGGTAAGAATTCGTTTAGAATGTTCTCTATCCGTCTACTGAATATCGCCAATTTCTTCGTCAAATAAGGAATATCGCGTCATATCTGCAAACCCTGTCTTTTCTTGCTATTTTCTGGCAACCCTAAAAGGCAGGGGGAGCTATCTTTACCGTGGCTGGACATTTCGTAACAATATTTTAATTTTTTAAATTTTCAGTTTAACTCTTGGAGGCGTAATCTGAAGTTTTCAAATTGCTGTCTTAATTATTTTTAGATTGATACAATTATTCACATCCCTAATGTCTTATGCATTGAGCTCTTTCCAGATAAATATATAAAACGACGAGATTTTTATGCCATATAGAAGTGAAAGAAGGAATTAATTATTCCTATGGGAGAAAATTGAAGTTTAATTTAATTGCAACCTGTACCATTGCCTAGCTGTTTAAATCTGTGAGTCTGCAGAATCACGCTAAGATTACCAGCCATATTGATTCCTTGGTAAAAGTAATACAGCAGATACTTAGGTAATGAATTTGGGAACCCCGGTAATTAGTTGAGAGAACATTTCGCAAGATTTAAACGCATGGTTCAGTAAATGTGTTTAATTACTCTTTTTAGTGTCTTAGCTTTTCATTAAGTAAAGTTCTCAGTTGAAATAACACAGGGGCCGATAATTCACGTCGAATAGCTGTTATAGGTTTTTTATATAAAAATATTTAAATGAGGAATACTGTAACTTTGGTACAGAAGTTTAGGTACCAGTTATGTAGGAAACACAAACAATTTAAATAATATTTCAAAAGTGTTATTCAAAATTATTATGTTAGCATTTTGCAGAACTTGTCTTTGAACCTTTTAGTAGCCTGTAGTCTTTTTACCCCAACTTAAAAAACATATAGCGTATTTATTAAACTTATATGAGTTAGTGTATTTGCAAATATATTAGTTATATTTAACATTTTTGAAGAGCAGCTCTTTTAATTCAGTGAAGCACGATGAATTGTGCCCTTGCGTTAGTACAAAAAAGCAAATAAGTGAGTTTTACAGCTATAAAATTGATTTATTTCGAAATTTGCCTAAATTAGATTCTCTGACACCTTCTAGTTTATAAAACTTCCAACTGCAATGAAACTAATTTTATAGAAAAATATGTTATACGGTAAAATATGTTCTCCCTTTTTTTCCTCGCTTTCTTCGCGGTGACCTGATTGTGCAAGTGGCGCCCGAACTAAAAGGTGGTGGACGATAATTCATAACCACCAGAATTTGGTGATTGAGTTTCCTAATCTCCACTTGCCCTTTAAAAGGAGGAGTATATAAGGTATTTTCTCCCTCTTTTCCGCATGCCTTCGTGGTATAATTGGAAGTGTATTTGAGAGGTCCAAGGTTCGACTGCCGGCGAAGGCACTAGCATTTTTCATCTATCCTGCTTCAAAGAAAACCTAATGAATCTGCAGTTTATTTGGAAGAAGATAAAAAGTACTCCCTTTTTCGTCAAAGATTACTTTTTTCCTATATATATTATTCTTATATATTATTATATATAAATATTACTTTTTTCCTATATATAGAGCGTTTCTATATATAGAGTATTTCGTTTTCTCTCTTTATCTAGCATTCTTATCTATTCACATTCTTATATTTTCTAAGTTACATTTAAATAAATGTTTTAAATTTAGAAGTTTCAAAAGTTCACTCTGTTTAAAACCTCCTCTGTGAACAATTTCAAAAATATGTTTAGAAATTGTACTTGCTGTTTTTACAACAGCAAGATGTCTTTCCCATTTCTGTCACTTTTCCTTTTTGTATTTTGTTATTTCAGTTACTGAAATTAGTTTGTACAGTAAGAATGTTATTTTTTCTGCTTAGATGATAACAGGCAGAGAAAGGCAGGAAATGTTGCTTGACGTTCTTACCTGAGAATCTGGAGACGTCCTGCGGCGACCAAAGGACCGGCGGCGCTCTTGGGATCTACAGAAAAAAGAAATGCTTCATTTTGTCCTATTTCCATGGCTCAAGAAAAGTATTAATAGAATAAGATTATGTCACTTCTCCTAAGCAGTGCAGTGGACTACAGTGCCACACAAAGCGCTGTTATACTATATATATACACACATTAGATTTCTGCTAACATCGTTTGCTAACATTTCCATTCAGATACAAACAGTTAAGTGAAAGCTCAGTAAAAGCCACTGAGTTTTCGAATAAAAAATTGATGCTCCTGCTAATAAATAAACATGCACAGAAAAAAAATTCTTTAAATAGGATGTTAATAATTTTTTGAATTTTAAAGATATTTTCAATAATTTTACTAATTTCATAAGAATAATTATTTCTTCATAGCTATATGTGTAATTTAAACTGAAATGCTCTTACTGCAGTATATATTTAAAAAGAAAATTTATGATTCATAATTTGCCGCATTTAGTTTATAGTAGTTAAAATTTCTGATTTATACCCATTATAATTAGAAATTTTAAAAACTTAGAAATACATAGAGAGTTTTATTCATCTTCTGAGCTTGAAATTAACGTTTGTAAATAGCTTAAGGTGTTTGACTAAAAAATAAATTTATTGCACATATTTCAAGGCTGGACATTTTTTTTTATTTGAATGAAAAAAACTTGCTTTCATTTCATTTCATTTAGTACATCACTGCTAGAATTTTAAGAATATTATATTTTTACTGAAAGTTAATAATTAAAAAATTCAAAAATACATTTCCTCTGTTTCACTAAATTGAGAGAAGCTGATATATAGAAAAATACAATATCTGTGTTTGATACATATTTCCCTACTTGCCCTAAAAAACAACAAGGTACTCTTCATTTGTAAATTATTCAGTTAATTGATTTAAATAATAATTAATACTTAGTACACCATTTCTAATACAAAACGGATAAAATGAGACGCACATTACAGTAACATACAGTACTTAGAAATTGCAGATTAAATGAAGAATTATTCTACATAAATTATATTGGATACAGAAACATGTTACTTTTTGTTCGTTAGCATAGCATTTAATTGCTAACTGACGTGTCTAGTTAGAAGGGAAACAGATCACTATAAAATTTTAACTTAGGCGAGATAATATATTTATATTGGCCTATGTAAAGTTGCTTTTTGCCTGATTTTAAATACTCACGACATGTAATATACTTCTAGAACTATTAGTATAAACGATGGATTCAAAAGTCTCCAAAACATAGGTCCCGTTATAAGGTTGTAGAGTCCACTGGTATAAGTTCTGTGTGAAAAAGGAAAGAGTAGTAACTGAAGGGTTAAAAACGCCCTTTATTACACTCTTTAAATATTTACGATGCGTCAACTCGACGCTAATATACTACGCCTCTGCGTGGGCAATAACTGAAATCATAGAACTAACTAAAGATTTGAAGATATTAACAAGTAATAGAATGAAGCTCAGACTATCCTGTTTTCTAAAAGAGGGTTGTAAAAATCTAGCGGCAGCTAGATAGTAATAGCTGTTACGTTACGTTCAAGCAGCAATAAATGCTAAGCAGAAGCTCACGCTACAAAAAGCACAGACTTCGCCCACACGCTCTAACTTTCCCTCCTAGAACTTGGTATTTAAATATTTTCTCCTGAAAGCAGAATTTGCATTATTTCACGCGCGCTATCAAATTTAAATATTCTGCCATTGACAATTAGGAGAAATGAAGGCTTATAGAAAAGTAACTTAAAATTAAATTGGTTATTTAAAATAAATATAAATCCGTACAAGGTATTTCTCCCACCTTCTTAGCAGGCCTTCGTGGTGTAATGGTGAGCACTCTCGACGCGTATTCGAGAGGTTCGAGTCCCGGAGATGACATTGCTCATTTTACAATATCTCCTGCTTTAAAAAAACCTAATGTCTCTACACCACTACACCATAACTTAAGAAAAATTACTTTATTTTAGAAAATTAGTTAACTGTAAATGAATTTTGTAACGTTTTCTTCAAAAGCCATTATATTTTAAATATTTTTTAAAATTTTGTTAGATGTGTAAGTGATATTACTCTAAATCGGATTTGCCATTTAGATTTCAAACCGTAATCCATTAATCCATTGATATGGATTCCTGTTGTAATAAATATGGGAATATTGTTTTAAAATTAATCAATGAAACAAATGTTTGATCTAGAAAATCTGAAAATATCAATCATGCCATTTAATGCAACATCAGTGCCTGCATTCTCAAAGATGTAATTACTCTGTAAATTAAAATTTACATCCAAGTTGACTATCCTGCATAGAAATTAAATACAAAACTGTGAGGGTGTATTATGGTACAAGGTTCCATAATATTGTTGCATGCGTATGGGTTCGTAATATATTGAATGCCCACAGCTCTGACGATATATTGCTAAGATTTATTTTTATCAATAGAAACACTTCAGGGTTCTGGAATTTTTCACAAAAATAGTCGTACAACTCTGCACAGTATCACAGAGTACAATCAGTATTTACACTTGTAGAAACTCATAATAACCTTAAACACAATGCGGTCTAAAGAACGAAGCTAACTCGGAATTATCTCAGTACTCCGAATTCACGCTGAACTAACAAGTCAGAGCAGATGTTCTTTCCAATCGAGTTTCCACGCGGCCACCAACATATTTCCAGTACTTTCTGTTTCTCAAAAGTACTGGAAGGCGTATGAGGGCCGAATTACGGTTACAGCTACATACATCATCAATTACAGTTATTCAATTATAATATCTGTTACTGTTAATCAGGGATCGGACCAAAATGTCGCTAGATCTGGCGACATTTGGCGATGTTTCGCCAAATGTGGCAACAAAAATTTGCCGCCGAAATCGTTGCCAGCTTGGCGATATCTCGCCAATTGAGCGAGATAGCCATTTACTCAATGTTAAGTAGACTTGTATTCTTAATTTTCCGGCATAGCACTCTATCTCTAGATTTTCATGTTACATTGTGCTGAAAAGTACAATTTAACATATAATTGCGTTAAAATCATCTATCTGTGTACAAAATTCGAAATAATATTTACCAAAATGATCATTCAACATGCTGCTACCAAAATGCTGAAAATTCTGCTCACTATGACTATAGGAAGATCTTGATCATCATTACTTAATTGCAAGAAACAGGTAGAATTGTTTAATTATCTTTTATTGCTCTAAAATTAACGTTGTATATGCATAATTGTTTCCTTCTTTACAACTAGATAAGTAAAGCGTAAAAGCTTTTTATATCACAAATGCTACACTGCTTTCAAAACAATACGTTCGTAATGAACTGCAAAAACCCCTTCAAAATTATGAAAGCACACAATTTATAAATGTGCACGTTTTTCACGTTCTCCCTCAATTTTCATCTGGCGAATTAATTCATCCACTAGAATGTTCGACATTCTTGGATTAAATTTTCGGCATCCGTGTTTATAAAATCTCAAGTCCAAATGCTAATGTGCCTTTTCGTGGGCCTTAGAGTTTTGCAGAGCATTCAGTTAATATTGGTAAATATTTTACATGTTACTGAAGAAGGACAGCAACAAGAATTAACGTAATACTTATAAGTTTTTTAGGACTAGTTTCGATGGTTTTACTACAGAACCATCTACCTCAGCCGCCCAAGTGCAAATGAACGAGATATGGAATGAGAAGAAAGACGGTTCTGTAGTTAAACGACCGAAACTAGTCCCGCAAAATACATAGATGTTACTTTGATTCTTGTTATTTGACTTCTCTAGTAATAATTATTTGGCGTGTTATTTTAACCTAATTTTACTTGTTATCAATAATTAATATAAAGGTAAACAAAACAGTAATAAATAAATTCTCTTTTGTTGCAAATTTGTATTCGTAAATTTTCTAAAATTCATGTTACGAGGTAAAACATTTGTATTTATTACTAAGCTGGATACTTAACACTAATATTCTTACCTTCAACTTTCAAACATTTCATGTTGAGGTATCTGCCCTTATTGTTAATTATCTAACGATAGTGGAGTTTAATATTACAATATTACTGGTTAGTCTCGAGAAAACAGACTTGTCTTCCTGAAATCAGCCAGCAATAGTCTGAGTACATGCTTTAGCTGATCTACTAATATTAAATGTAAAAAGTGAAACAACTTTTATTTGTATTTCTTTTAAGGACCATTTCGCGAAACCACAATATCGCCTAACAGCCGCAGTATCCTAGATACTGATCACTGAATAGTGCAAAATCATGCAACTTACCAAAATTAAACATTAAAAAATAATGCCTTATTATGAATGTTGCTATCATAAGTGAATTTCCATGCTGTTCTTTTTTTTGCTACAGCTAGAAGAGCCTTAGCTAAATATCCTTGCAATTTCAGTTTCGATATCCTTAAAATATGCTCAATTATAAAATTCATTCTATCTTGTAATTAAGCGTGTACATGTCTACTTAAGAAAACTTGTAAATGTGTTTTCTCTGTTTACTTACTAAAACTGCTAAGAAAACAGATTTACAGTTCTAGAATTCAGTAAATCGTTATTTTAAGTATCTCGATATTTTTCTGTTTCTCGAAAAAGAAATATTACTCTTTTTCTAGGCTAGGTTAAATTACTTGAATATCGCAAAGCACACGAGGGCTCTTCCTAATGCAAGGTATGCATTTGGAGAATTTTTTAAGTTAACCAAGCTATTATAACCAGCTAGTATCCAAGTTACACGTGGGGAAAATCACGAAAACCAATCATGTAGCTAGCCGCACACTCGTGATCGAACCCAGATCAGACTCCGTTATTCACATTATATTGATTATTAGAGCTCTTTTTCTTGCAATAAAAATCTATAAAAATACAAAAGTTCTGAGCGTTAAATTCTGAGTGACAGTCAGGTATTTATAATTGACAAAATACCAATTCTGATAACCTTTCTTCTATACACAGATTTAGATAATCTTGAAAACACCATTTTTCTCTTATATTAAATGGAATGTTTGACGTTATTTTCGTCAGGTCAAAAGAAGAATTATTTTCATATTTTCCAAAGAATTCACAAAGTTTTGTTATTCTCCAAACTTCATTTTATAAAACAAAAGTTGGAAATATATCTTCCTCTCGGCAACCTGACTTTTCAACGTAAAACGCTATAATTCGCTATTTCTTTGCTATATTCGTTTATATTCCATTAACAGGTTACCTCTCCTTTCGGAGTTAAAAAGGTCAAATGATTTTCTTATTAAACAGCTTATCATATAATGATATTCGTTGTAATATTTAGGTAAATTTTAATAAAATTGATTTTATATATAATATCGCTTTTAAAATGTTCCTGGCGAAGTTTATAGTATTTGTTTATTATTACGTTACCATACATAATCCATTCTACATCGAAAATATTGCTTTTCAATGAAAAACGAAGTATTCAAAGACCTATGAAAGATTACTCTGGGAAGCAGTCCCTTCGAGAAACGCAACTTGAAGAATTATTTCTTAGAATGCTACTATTTGGAAAAGCCGCCCAGATGGTACAATAGTTACGGAAGCCGACTGCGATACCGAAGAACCCGGATTCTAATCGCGGAGAAGGCATGGATGTAAATTGTTTAATATAAGACAGCTTCACGGCAAAGCACTAGAGCACGGCTCCTCACTCGGTTCAGTCGTTCTCGGAACTTAGCGTACTCTCGAGACTCTCCACGCTAGCACTCGCGATGTACTCGACGATACACTCGATAGCCTCAACGATATACACGCTTGATACACTTGAAGACACATTCAGGATACACTAACTCACCATACCCACTACGATACAACTACTCCGGGTACAGGCAGGGTTACATAGCTTTTGGCCTGCCTTTTAGAACATTCTGAGCCAAACCGGCAAGAATTCGTTCTAGAATGTTCTCCATCAGTCTATGGAATATCGGCAATCGCTGAATGGGCGAAGTCGCGCCAAATTTGGCAACCCTTATCCCGCTTTGCGGGGAAGCTATCTTACTGCAGCTGGGCAATTTGTAACAATATAAAATGCAGTTACTTCAATGAGTTTTAGATAAAAGTGACTTTAAAAAATAAACCTTTAGATAATGGCTCTTCATTAATATATGAATGACTAATTAATTACAGTTACTAAGTAAATGCACTTACATTTAAGGTACAAAATATGTACATAAGGCGAAAATTAAGTGCATTTTTTTAAAAATTGCTGTTGTTTATTAACTTAAAAGTAACTGCTTTTTTAAGTGTGATATTTAGTTTAGTAATGCTGTAAATCCTACATACATTTAAATAAAATATACTTTTTTATTGCATTATTTAAACCAATTAAGGGAAGTCCATTTAAGGAACCATTTAAGGTAAATTCATACATCATGCAAAAAATTTTATGATATTCTACCTCACGAAAAATTCACTCTAAAATAGAATCATGCAATTACGAATTTTTAATTATCATTCAACACAATTCATAAAGTAAATTGAACATATACAACGATCCTTTACTGGGATATCCTACTCTTATCTTCCAAACGATTCTTTTCTACTATATTCCCACAAAAATTAGTATTTTGCGTGGTTCAATGAAGGCTTGAAATTCATCGAATTGATGAGATGTCATGCGAAAATAAAAGAAATTTCGATGTGTTTAAGCGCATTTCTTCAATTAAATTATTTGCATCTCCTTGTTGCAGTCATCTCTCACATATTGATATAAACCACTGCATTCTGCTTATCTTGCATAAAGCAAGAAGTAAAATAAGTTTTAATCTAACAGAAATGAAATTCATTTTAATTTAAAATTGTAATCGTAAAAAGTTAAAATACCACACGAAATTTCACGTTTTCTCCCAAGTTTCCGATATGAAGAGTCATCTAGTACGCGCACATGACAACTTTTAAAGCGAAAGTTTCCGCGCAGGTGTGAATTGACGTAGGCGGAAAGCTTTTGTTTCCGCGTTTCCGCTTTTCGCTCCAACGGACTAGTGTGAAAGTAGCTTCAAGAAAGCACGCGATTGCACGTGATATCATTGTATATCGAAAATGTTTCGTCTGTGTCAGCATTTTAAATACGTATATAGCTGTTGTTGGTAACTTTTTTGTTTCAGGTTAGGATAATTGATACGGTATGTTATTAGTACGTTAATTCTCTTATGGACATCGAGAAAAAGTTGTTATATTACTTTAAATCATGACGTCATACTTATGCATATTAATCTAAGAGTAAAAATTTTTGTTTTTGTTTGGTTTGGAAACAAAAACTTATTTACGAATTGGTTGTTGTTTGGAAGAATGAACTGATTTTATTCATACTGAAGTAATTTGACACATTTTCTTTTCAGTTGTACATATAAATATTGTTTTGGCAGCATGCCGTTCATCCGGCGGGCTTGCCCGCTAATAGCTAAATATACATTATGTTGCAAAAAAAATATAAGCAACCAGGAAAAAATGAGCCGCAACTACGAAATTGGGCATCCAAATGCGGTTTAGTGAGTTGTGCAAATGATTTAACTTGCAGAACCAATCAGCATTGTGGAGCGATACAACGCACGTCTGAACTGCGCAGCTGGTAGATTGTAAAAGGGTAGGCGCGGCGAGGGCCCAACATTTGTTACCTTAATTGCTTATACGGACTATGTATATAATTGCTATGGATTGACTATTTATCTGAAATTGCTTATTAAAATTGCTTATACGGAGGCTTTGTGTATAATTACTATGGAACAAGTAAGTGCTTGACTATGTCAAGATTGTGTCTCGCTTCCAGATGTTTATGTTATTACACCATTTCTTATTTACTACCTGCAACAGGCTTAGTGCAGCAATGGCAATTTACTGGTTTAACCTCTCAGAAGTCGTGCACCAGCAGAAATGCGAAGTACAAAGTTCAAGGACGAGCATTTGCAACCTCGCTGACTGCTTGTATACATGACATTGTAACAAAAAATGCCTTTAAGACGTGCTCGAGACGTTAAGAATAGTTGGGAGAGAGTCGCTTGAGAGGGGTCGCATCATAGGGCTAGAAGAGGACAATTGATTGAACAGGCGGATCGGCCGACATATTGGTAGAAGCGATATGGTCATGGTCCGTTGTTAGAGCCAGTGGTTCAGTGAAGGCATACTTAGCCACTGTAGTGACTCGGGATGACTCCAGGACATTAATGCGCGAAACGATCACGCAATTGGAGGAGCTCCCACGTCCGCACCAACACTTACGATATCATCGATTCAACGCCATTTGTCAACTTGCAGGGATCTCGGAATATCCCGGGATACGATTAGGCAACCCTGGAATCAGATGACATACATTGAAGCGCTTGCCACACTGACACTTCAGCTTAAGCAGTTTCGTCTTGCATGGTGCTATTCTGGCTCTCGGGCAGTGACGGATTGGAGAAATGTGATCTTCAGCGATGAATCGCGCATTTCTTCCAAAATTGATAATAACTGCATATGTGTCTGGAGACAGAGAGATGAGCGATTCAATGTACCATTTGTTACCGAGTGGCACACAGCCAGAACACAGGGTATGGCAGTCTGGGGAAAGATCATCTGAGTCAGGCGTCCACCATTAGTAATGCAGCAAGGTACTCTGACTGCTCGCAGGTACGTTGACGACATTATGCAACCGATCATACTGCCTACTCCAGCAGGCCGCCCAGGTTCTA
>KK120212.1:187009-205780 GCA_000611955.2 Stegodyphus mimosarum
AGGACAACGCTCGGTCATATACAACACGACTTTCCCAACAATGTCTTCAACTGGCCTGCCAGGTCTCTGACCTGTCACCTACCAAACATTTTTTGGACATGTTGGGCTGGCAAATTCAGCCGTGTACAAATACATCCCAACTCTCTGACTAGTTGCTCCATTTGTGGCACAACACAAGCAACTTACAGAATGCATGCGCAACCAAGTATCGGCTTGTAATAGCTGCCAGAAGGCCTTTACCACCTACTGATTTTGACAATCTTTTTATTGCCACTCGTATATAAAACGCTTTTTTTCGCCTCAGTTTTTGACCAGTTGTTTATTTACTCGAACACTACACTCTACCGAGGTTCGTAGTTGTGGCTCAAAATTCTTTCTGGGTGCATATATTTTTTGCGAAAGAATGTGTAACATTTATATCAACGAACAAAAGCAGGAGTATTGCAAACTGTTCGAGATGGCCTGCTGGGAGAAACTGCATTAGCAGAAAGCATTTTCAATTAACAAAACTTAATTATAATACAGAAAAGGAATAGGCAAACCTTTTTTACCTTTTCCGATATAAGAAAAATAAAGCATTCAATAGTAAGCCTCCTGAGGAATCTGCGCGAAAGAAATGTCGTGAAAAAAGTACCGGCAAAAAACATTCCGCTTCTCATTATTTATTTTTTCAAATATTTACAAATGGTACATTTTCTTCTGAACCATCTCATTGCACTGCAAATGCTATTTGAATAACGTTGGTGAATGAGTACTTGCTTTTATGTTTTATAAGCTTCGGAGTCTTTTTTTCCCTTCTGTGGACTGAAACATTTTTACAGCTTTTTTTACAAAAACATTCTACACTGAAAATGCATTGCTCCGCTTTCTATGTTTGAAAGAGTGCTCATGTTATTTTATTTATAGCATTACGTTATATTTACTCAATTAAAGATGCTGTTTCTTGAAAGACTGTGAAAAGAACTTTTATTTAAAAACTAAAGGATACTTTAAGCTTCTAACTGTAAAAATTGTCTGTTTATCTGTTTGACGAGAAAAAAATCTACACGTTTTCGTTTTCCCTTATTTTTAAATTTTTCTCATATACACGTTTCACTTTGAATACAAGTGTTTCCATGCTAAAGTAGAAATACACATGCATGCTTGATGAAAGAAAAATGAAAGCGCATTGAGAATACAGGCTATGGCAAGAGAATCTTGATTCCTTTTTTCATATTTTATGCTCTCTGGAATACGAAATGCATATTTTTGTGTTCTATTCTAAACGTATATGAAACAGCAGATATACAACTTCTGCAATAACGTAAAATTAATTGTATATTAATGCATGTGTATTAGTGTAAAACAGTTATGATCATAAACAATGAAATGTAAAAATGTAAATGTAAATTAAATTATTGTTTATTTAATTTACATAACAGTTATTTTAATTTGGGAATCTTTACTTTCACTTCTTTCTTTTCGCCCTTCCTCAGAACGCAGATTACCTTGTGTGTTTTTAAGTGAGAGTCTGAGATTTTCATAGTCATAGTGTGTTTTGCTGTTTGAAGGCCACATTACTAGGTTTGCTATTCTAGATAAGTGTTCCCGCCTTCGGAGGTGCTACTTGCCGGTATTTCATTAAAGTCACTCCAACTTCGCGATTAAATTGCTCTGTGTAGCCTTTGCCTATTAGATATTTAAATTTAATTGTACATTGAAATTTCTACTTTGAGTTTCTCGCTATAATTGCTGACCTGACTTTGTAAGCACAAGAACTGATTTCTGCTGTTCTAGTTTAGTTTAAAATGAAAGGGCAATTGCCCCCTTTCACAGTTTCCGTACTTACATTCTTAGCTAAGCGATAAGTCATTTAGGGTCTTTTAAAAGTTCCATTTACAGTAGCAAAAGACGTAAAACCTAATATGGATAAAATTATTCAAAGATGTTAAGCGAATACCTTTTCTTTTATTCCATCAAATGTAATTAAAATCCAAACTAATTTACTAACTTTTAGGAATGTATACATAACATGTTAATGCTACACTGATATATGTGAAATTACACAACATTCTAAAATGAAATTACTTATTTAATATTTTTTAACAAAATAAAATAATGGTACTTTTTTAATAGAATTTGATACCTGGGCGTTCAATAGATAACGATTTTGAAGTTTTTTACTCTATTTATTAAATTTATTCACCATGAACATGTTTTTTACAAACATTACGATTTTATTGCATACTAAGCAATATCTGCTTACTGTAATTTTAACATAAATTTCAATTAATTATAACAAATTGTAAGAGAAAACGGTATATGTAAGCAATAGGTTAAGAATACGTTACTAATGCTTTTAAAAATCAGGAAATTTTAGACAATTCTTTGCTTATTTTTTAATTGAAGCCTCCAATTAGTTCTCGAAAGCAATGGTGCTTGATTATCACTTCGACATTATGTACGTAACCGAGAAGACAGTTAAACCTGGACCTATAATTTCATGTACTAAAATAAAATAATCACTAACAGATAGTTTTTGAAATCTTAGAATATCGTATATGTTTCTTGGTGAGCTGAGCGATTACATTAAATTCTAGTACTTCAGATGTAAGAAGGATAATAGATCAAACATCAGCACTGGGAACAAAAACATAACTCAGTAATGAAACTGTTTTAACATCAAGATTTATTAACAAAGAAAACATTTTTTCAGTACCCTATCATATAAAACCAGGTTTTACACAGTAATTTTCGACAGAACTGACAAAAACTTATTACTCCTTACTGCAGCCGATGCATTTCATATTTTAATCATTTTAACAAGTAAATTTTAAAACTTTATTTTGCATATTATATTGCTTCATATGAAGTTGGTTTCAGGAATGTTACGAAATTAAAAAAAATATATCAGGTGAGGAATGATACAAATTTCTACTAAATTTGATTCATTTGTAGAAGAAGTTAAAGCAAAATGTTTCGATCAGTGAAGTGAACTGCTTATGGGATATGAAAGCTAACCTCAGTTTCCCGAATCTTCTTTTTGAAGGTATTGTTATTCATATGCCAAGACCACAATAATAAATGTCCATTCCATGTGTTAGGTTAGTCTGACATCTATCTTGATTAACAAATCAATAATCATAACTCTGTGGCTTGCTGAGCTCTCATCTTTTTCTCTTTTGTGTGTATTCTCTTCTTATTTGTTTGTATTTCTTTATGTATTTTCGTAGAAAGGACGAAATGGAAATGGGATGACTCGAAGAGCAAATTGGATTGTTAGCAAATTACTGTATTTTTTGATTATAACATGCACATGTTCTTCTGTACATAGAGGTATTTTACTATCGTGATATATTATAAAGAATTCAGTTTTGTTATTAGAAGACAAACTGAAAGAAATAAGTTTTGCTGGATCAAAGATTAAAAAATAAAAAAAGATTAGAAATTGTATCAAATTTTTCGTTTATTTGAATAGGTTGCGGTGCCAGTATTAACTGGGACCGCAACCTATATCTAAAGTCTATACAACTTATACAAATACCTAAAGTCTTACTTTATATGTAATTTAGGCTAAATTGTTCGATAAAATTCGCTTTTAATTTTGATTTTTCGAGAAGAAAATGTGATTGCCTTAAACGGCTAATATAATTTTCATAAAAACACCCCCCCCCTAAAATAGTCAATATGTTTAAAAGATGTATGAGCTTAAATTACTGACATTTTAACTGTTATTAATGTTCTTAAAAATTAAAAAGCAGTCTTGAAGATTAAAATAAAGAATATTTAAAGATGAAAAGACTGCGAATTTGATTAGTTTTCATTTTCATTAAAAATATCAAGAAATTAGATTAACTGTACCCGTGATAGTTTCTGCTCCAGTGCTGTGGCTGTCTCGAGGATGGAATGAACCGATCCATGGCCCACGCTGCTTCCTAGTAAGAAAAACATCAAAGGCTTAAAAAAGTAACATTTTATTCAAAAACATGTTTAACTAGCACAGCACTTGCAATTCAATCTGTTTCAGTTCCGCTGGAAAATAATTTTACGATTTTAATTCAGATGCTTTAATACAGAAAGTAATAAACTTCATTGTAAAAAACAACGTAATTAGTCGCAAATTTTTGTAATGGTAAATAGAATTTAGTATAACTTTATTATAAGAAATGGAAGTGCAGAATGGAATGCATTTAAGAGCGAAATAGTTAATTTAAGAGTTTTAGCTAGATAAAAGGGACAGTTCTATATATCCCGTTCTACTGGGCCGATTGACGAAATTCAGACTGCGTTTTTCATGTCCCGAAAGCGCGGCTTAGTATGTGTATTAGAGTTATACATAGCATTTCTCTAATATATGCGTTTTGACACAAAATCCGACTTTTTCTGAAATGACATTGCAATGTTTTCCCATATTTCGATTCTACGACTCAAATTATGCCAAACTACCAAGTTTTGTAAAAATCGCACGAGTAGGTTTTAAGAAATTAGCGCTCGAAATTCCATGTTAATTGAATTTGGAATTTAATATATATTTACCAGTATCATTTTCTTTTACTTGATTACATCTTCCAGAGCAATGTAATTTACACATTTGTTATGATTTATTTTAAAAATTTGTATTTTTAAATAATTTTTATAAATTTTTTGAAAAACATTTTGTATTACAATCTATAAAACTTTTACCATGATCTTAAAGTAGATGTATTTTTAAGCACACCTGCAAAAAATTAGAGATTTTATTCAAAACTAGCCGCTGCGCGGCCAGCCTTCGTCTGGCTTTTAAGTTTACCGGAAAAATGCCTAAAGAGAACACCAAACATTAAATATAAGAACTGCACAGAATTTTACTCTGCAGAACAATTTTATTGAAAAAGAAACAAACAACAACGGAAAAAAAATCAGTTAAAAATGCATTACATATAAAAAGCATACAATAAAATAAGCAATATCCCTTAATATAAATATTAAATATCCTAATAAATAAATTAACCAACTTCCCGCTGCCTTCTCTAGACAAACGTCCAGTATCCAAGAGAAACATTAAATTTAAAAAAACTGCACAGAATTATCGCCCTCATTTTTCCGGTTGGCAATAGTGCTGATATCAGCAACAATGGCTGGGTGCCATTGTTGTTCATATAATGAGAGAAAATCATCAATTTGATACTATTTCATAAAAAAAAAACACCTCATTCGAATTTTGAAAAGTCGATGTGCACTGGCTCTTGTCTAGATGCATCCTGTGTACCAGATTTCATAGGTCTGGGTCTATTAGCTTACGCGCAGTACGAACGAAAGGCACCTACACACACAGAAAGACTCGTACTTTTAAATATAGATATATAAATTAATTAAACAATTTACCTTTGCAAAAAGAAACAATCTTTCAATTTCTTAAACTGTTCAATAGAGTGAAATCTCGCTTTGCTATAGCCCATTATGTCTTAAAATGACGCGATTTCGTCAGAAAACATAAAATAATAAAAAAAAATCTAATTCGATTTTCGAACTCGCTTCGAGATGCACTGGCTCATGCAAAAAATCATGCAAAACTTTTCAATATCTTACAAACAGTGAAATAAGCAAAAAATAACATGAAAGAAACTCAAAAAACAAAACATTTCGCGCAGAATTTTACTCTGCAGAACAACTTTATCAAAAAAGAAATCAATAAAAGTGTATTATATATATAATGAAATAAGCAATATCCCTTGATACAAATGTTAATTATCCTAATAAAGTAATTAAACAATTTACCGTTGCAAAAAGAAACAACTTTTTAATTTCTTAAACTTTTCATTCTCTATATTTAAAAAATTTAAAACAAAATACAAAATATTATTATTTTTCCAAAATACTTTTTTAAAAGGAGTCGAAAGGATTATAGTTCAACGTGTCCAAAAATCAAAGGAAAATAAACAGTACATTTTTTAAAATAAGCTTTTTTTTAAAAAGTTCCGCTGAAAAGGTGTTAAGCTCACCTTCCTAAATAAATTTGTATTTAATCGATTTATTGAAATAAGAAATTTATTTTAAGTTCGTAAAATAGCTAAGTGTCTACGGTTCACGACGATGTAAAAAAGAAATGTATAGAGTAATATCTCGCTTTCCTGTAGCCCATTATGTCTCAAAATGACGCGATTTGGTCAGAAAACATAAAATAAAAAAAATTCTAATTCGAATTTCGAAAAAATCGCTTCGAGGTGCACTGGCTTTTGTGTAGATACACCTATGTACCAAATTTCGTGACCCTGGGTCTATTAGCTTACTCGCAACACGAACGAAAGACACACACACAGACTCTTTGTTTTATTATATGTAGAGATTTCCTAAGATATACTGGAATTTACATATTCGAGCGTTTTGAAATTAAGCTATAATAAAGCCAAATGTGGATTACGCAATTTGTTAAAATTATTTAAAAGTACGTAAGATTACCTTTCTTCCGCTCGTGTGCAATGAAAAAAAAGGAAAAGAAAATACGTTGCTATAAATAAAAAATTTCGCCAAGTAAATTATTCTAGGCGCAAAGTGAAACAAATTGCGCCAAAATAAATTTTTGAATTTCTCCCTAAGTTTTGCACTAAATTTTGCAAAACTTAAGATTTAGGCATAATTTGAATCGCAGAATGAAAATATGGAAAACAAATGGGCATGTTATTTTGTAAGGTTTTAGTTTAAACTAACAAAGTTTTATTTTTAATTTGCCTTTTCTATCTGTTCTTATTTCAACTTCCCGTTAGAATAAGCGCGCGTTTCAGCTTTATGCTAATTTGAAGTGGAGCCAATTTTCTATTTAAGCGATAGGTAGGAACCTCTCAGTGTGAGAGAGCTTTTAGTCTCAGATCACGGCTGCTCTGTTCGACGTTCGCCTGACTAGTTATTATTTAAATTCTTAGCGCTGTTACTCTATTACTTATTGAAGTAAATCTAAGTGCGTTAGTATTAGTTAAATCTTGCTACGCGCCATTTAGCATAGAGGCCAACCTCGCATTCATAGTTCTGTGAGCAACGACGAATTTATTTCTATTTAAATTTAGTTTAAATTATTTGATTGTTCAGTTTAGATCCAAGTGCGGTCATTATTTTCTGTATCCCTCCCGAGTTGGGAAGTGGCTGTATATAATTGTGGTTTAATAAAAGAGGATTTTAAATCCTTCTTATGTGTAGTCATTCTACCACTTAACCTCAGTTTTCTACCACAGAACATAGCTGCATTCAGCTCCCTGTTCAAGATCAGGACTTAGTTTAGTTCACGAATATGTTCGCCAAGAGTATGCACCGAACATTCAGTTCTGACAATTTCAGAAAAGTCCGATTTTGTGTCAAAATACCTATATTAGACTAATGCTATATATAAATCTAACACATAGCCTAAGTCGCGCTTCCGAGACATGAAAATCGCAATTTCAATTTCGTCAAACGGCCCAGTAGAAAGGAAGATATACCAACTGTGCCTTGTTTTTTAAGCATTGTACTTACAGTTTTCGCAGAAAATGTAATTAATGTAAGCTTTACAGAGTAGGCTTACAGCATTCTCGCTAAATTTATCTTCCATCCATGACTGTTATTTTTATCTACACTTGTTATAATATTCATGCTTTAAAGCAGGTTAATTTAAATATATTGAAAAGGAAACCGAAACTTATTTAAAATTCTTTTAACGATAGCATGACTTAAAATGCCAATTACGGAAAATGTGTCATAAATATTTACGCCTTCATTTTTTCCTCATTAATATTAATATTTTTTACCTTGCTTTATCTTTAGAATGTCGCTCTAGAGACTTTGCAAGGCATCGTGGTTTAAAATACTTTTTTTATGGATGCGACACTTTTTAATGTAACGTGAAAGACACGGCGAAGGTTCTATGTAAATTGCTTCCGTTGTAAAATCATTAATCCATTGTGTACCTTTTGTAGCAAGAAAATTACACGAACCTGTTTGCTTTCATCACTGCACAAACATTTCTTTGTATATTAAAATTCAATTTACTTACTGAGATCAACTGTTACGTAACAAACTACTCTTATGTAAATTTCATTGTTTAAACAGCCTTCACTAAATATATATCTTTTTCCTTACCATTTACTATTCTAAACCGTTTGCTTCATTACTATTTATTATTTTGAAAAGTTTGCCCTTACCATTTTGCTTTCTCAACATCCAAAAATTGCTGAATGAATAATTAATTTATTTCTAGAAGCTAGGCACTCCCTTTCAGATATTTCTTATAATCTCAAGATAATGAAAACAATTCTATACTTAAAATGTGGCCTATTTTAATAAGCAGAAAGAACAAAATGAAAGAAAAAAGAAGATGCAACATGAAAGCAATTTGTTTTATTTTTGTGTTCTTTTAACTCTTTCAATTATATGAAAAACAGAGTTTTGTTTCGAGATTATTGGCTATCTAACTTTCACAGTCGAGAAAATTTCCAGAAATGAAAAAGTTCATCTCGTGTAAGTCTTGGTAGCTTACATTTTCGAATTTTAAGTTATTATTTTAATGCCTCTGAGGCATTAAAAATAAAATCTCGTGATCATAATAAAATTTTGTATCAATAAGAACTACTTAAAACAACTGATAATAGTTTGAAAATAATTAGATCTCTAATCACTTCATTGTACACTTAAACAGTGCTTTCGTTTAAATTCCGTGTGTTAGTAAGCACATTGGATCATATTCAGTAGAGCTTGAAGTAAAATTCGTGTTTATTTACAATAATTATCCTACGTGTTGGATGACATTTATTAAGGAATAACTGCTCTTGTGTCGTAAATAGTTAGCACATCCCTTTGGTAAATAAAAGAGCTGGAGTAGATGCAGTGGACTTCTCCCCTCTTACGGTTCAGGAAAAATTGTCTCTATAATTTCAGCGCATGAATCTCGATCAAATACAACGAAATTTCATTTTAAATGGTCAAAATACTGACCCATGTCAAGAGGCTGTAATTCGTTTCCAAAAATGTAGTGATGGCAGTTTTCAGATTTTATAAATCATAATATATAAAATGATCACATGAGCAAAAACGCTCTTAAAAATGTCGAGGTTTTAAGAAGTTTTCTCCAGAATTGGCAAATTGTGTCAGGCAAATGTAACTGCAACGCAAAAGTTTCATTTATAAGTGCTGACTATTCAAGTGTATAGAAAAAATAGAAATTAGACATCAAATTTCATATTCAAATGGTCTGAATGCCATTGAAAGTACTTTTAATTTGATAAACAGCAGACAAATATTATATTTTGTCGGCTTTTGTTCTTGAAACTATATAAAGCATTGACGTAGAAAAAGTGATAATTTACAGAGCTAATTTTTTATAGATTTAATTATTTTCCTAATTACAGAAATTAATGTTTATTCTACTGTTTCTTAAATGAGAGTATGATGGCTAAAAGCAAACAAAATTCCATATTTAGAGTCCTTACATTTTTCAAAAAATCATTTATATATTTTACATCACTTAGTATAGACACATATTACGTTTACTGCTGTTCTGTAACATGAAAAAATTATTTACGCTGAAGGAAAGAAAAGAAACAGTTGAATTAAGGAGGATTTCGCTACGTAATAGTATAAAAACATTAAATAGAACAGTCTAGACAGAAGCAAAAGATACTCCTAAAAACATCAAGTCGTAATGCATGTGTCTAACATCATCCTCGAAGACTTCTGGAAATATCTGTCCACGACATCCTGTTACACTCGAACGAGATCTTTATAAGGTCGACATAATTAAAACTACTGTCACTCATAAACGTATACTTTTGTTTAGGGCTTCTGCTACCCAATCATGCGTCAATATATCTTTCTTCTAATAAAATAATAATGTGCAGTTTTAAAATACATCACTTATTAACAGTAATATAAAATGTATGAAAATTAGTAGAGATAATATGGTAACAAAATTATTGTTAGCAAATGTTCACCCTTTTTCGAACGGCGTTCATTAGACGTGTTCATTATCAGCACTTTCAGTATCTGGATGTAGACTATAGCGCCTACGTTTACGTTTAGCTATCACTAACATTTGCAGCTTGGATGAGTTACGAAACGGGTAACTTCCTGAATGCTTTATTATTTGAGTTTTTTCTTATTCTTCAAAATTAAAGTAACTCAGAAAGAACTGAAATAAATCTGTGAAAAATTTGAAACGTTATTGGCTATGCCAAGTTAATATATCGGAGAATTAGAGAATATTAGTGACATGTTCTAAAAGCAAAAGAATTTTATTTTCATGTGATGCTAATTTTCTCATAAAGTGATTCAGAGAAAGATATTGACTTTGATATAGAATGGGCAGAAAATATTCCAAGAATTATTCGATGAAAACTGAACAAATATCTCTGGAAGGAGATTTTACTTAATCTTTTAGAAATGCGATTAATATTCTATATATTACGATATTTTCAACTCATCTTGTAGTGTCCTTCATTTATCAAAGCAATGTCCTAAATCTGATTCTTGAAGTTTTTCCAGAAATTTTAAAATTAAAACTTTGTGAAAAACTATTATTTTAAAATTAAAATGTAAGAAATTCGTTTTGCATATGTATTCACAAAACCGTGACACATTTGCATGACATACAAACGTGGATTTGGAAGCGTTCCCGTACACATAGCTTTGGTTATAAAATTTCTTTCAGGAAAACAAAAAATAGTTGATTATTTGTTTTTGCAAATGATTCCACAGAAATTCCACATCAGGTGCATTTTATACTCCCAGTGCTGAATATTTAAATAGTATTTCGCAAGATGTATGTATCATCAATAGTCCAGATTGCTTCGCCAATATTGCTTTTAAGTCTTCAAATGAGCAAGGCATATTTTTGCAAACATGACACTGAAAGTTGGGAAACCTGGCAAACGGGGTGAATAAATTTATATGGAGAATAAAACACAAGCACGTTGTTGTCCAATTAAAATATCTATCTAGCTAAAACCTGTTGCAACTCATTATAAATATTGATGTCATCCTCACATATCTTCATAAGTATAAAACCCTTGAAAAGAAACCAGTTTAAGAAAGTGGTAAAAAATATAGTTAGTTCTTTGAGAAGACAGCCTAGTAGAAACTCATTACTTATACGGCACATAGGAAGAAGTTAATAAGGAACAGTTATGAAATGGGTGATAATAGTAACGTAAATAGAAAGTATAATATATGCGAAACAGGTCCAATCGTATCGCAGAAAATCAGTGAATTTTTATCATTGGATGCAAATAAATTGTTCGCATTAAAATCAGATGATTGAGTAGTTTTATTACGGTATCTATTTTTTACTTTATTGTGAGAAATTCTGTCTATTGAAGAAAGCTGTAAGTAATAAATTATCAAGTTGTAACAGAATAGCAAGAAATTTAGATTAGGCAACAAGGTAATCAGCAAATAATGCCACAGCAACCAAGTAAATTCGCAAAAAAGTGTGGTATTGTTTATTTGGATTCCGGCAAAGCACGCCAGAGTTGTCTAAGATATAGGAGGCTTTTGTATTTTCTGAAGAAACCGGCTCCTGACCACGTTATACATGAGAAAACCACGAAGATGTCCATGCATCCAACCCTTTTGCCTGTAATCGAACCCACATCAAAAGTATAAATACTTGTGTTGTATGTAAAGAACGTAAGGGATACACGCCAAAATGATCACTAATAACTGCCAAATCAACATAAATTTCAAATAAAAAAGATGTCTCAGTTTGTAAGGTTTTAGTTAAACTAACCAAGTTTTATTTTAATTTAAATCTTTTCTATATCCTCTCTGTTTCAACTTCCTGTCAGAAGAAGCGCGCGTTTTTAGCTTATGCTAATTTTTGAAGTTCAGCCAAGCACTATTTAAGCCAGAGGTAGAAACCTCTCGGTGTGTGAGAGCTCAGACTCAGATCACGGTCACGCCGCTGAACGTTCGTCTGACCAGTTAGCAGTTTAAATTTATAAGCCACAGTGCTTACTCCGTGATTGCATTGTAAAACAATTTGAAGTGCGGTAGTATTTAGTATACCTTGCTACGCACCCTTTTCGGTAGAGGCCAACTTCCTCGAATTGCTCTGCGAAGCAAAGTTTAATTTAATTTCTATTTTAGGTTTAGTACTTAAATTTATTTGATTGTTAAGTTCGACCAAAGTGCGGTCTTTTACGTTCTGTATCTCTTCCGAGTTGGGAAGTTTTGTATTTACTAGTGATTTAATAAAAGAGAAAATCCCTTCACGTGCAGTTATTATCCAGCCCAGCAGATACATCAGAACATAGCGTACCTTCCGCTCCCTGTTCCAGTTCAGGACTTAGAACTTGAGGATAAGAACCCTTTACAAAAAATTACCATGTTTCCAAAAAGGATACACAGAACACTAAGTCCTGACAAGTTGGTAGAGAGAGACAAAGACTGCATATCGTTTCTTCCAGAGCAAGCCATTTTTCGAATTTTTTGAAGCCTTATACTTAAATACGAAGTATTTTAAAACTGTATTTTCATTTATCAATTAAGTGCTTCACATGCTTATTAAACGTAAGATCTTGAATAAATGCAATAACCGTGTCGCCTATATATGAGTAAGTGATTAAATGGATGTGAATATTCATATTTAAGGACTGTCAAATACTAATATATTATTTCTGAGCCGGTAAAATGTTCATCTATTTATTCTTTAATTAATAAAGCTGGTTCAAACAACCTATTCATAATCACTTGAATAAACATGCAAATATCAGGCTTTGAGCATTTAATTAATACATCTCTCGTGAACAGGATGTGACTGTCAATGACTTAATTTCTTTACTTTTACACCGAATTGCTGCCTTAGACTTGAATTTCGTGAACTAATAAAATTTTTGCTTTGATGTTATACTGAAGTGTCAAAATGTCTCGTGTAGATTTTGTAATGAAGTAGAATTTAAACTTCCACGTTTCAAGTTTAATTTTAAGTAAGCTTCTATGTATTCTCCAGGACAGCGTTTTAACGACTAATGCTTCGCCATGTGTGTAAAGAGATTTTGTAATTTAAATACGCGTTTCTAACCTTTGTTTCTTTTATAATGCCATATTTCGGTGGATGAATACTTTTTATTATTAAAACAGTAAAGATAAAAAGGGAAAAGAGTTGGTGCATCTTTGAGTAGACTACATGTTAGTCTGTCAGACGTAAGACTGGGTTCTGATATTCTCTGTGAAACAAATTGAAGGCAAACTTTAGATTAACAGTAAAGAGGAATAGGCTCTTCCCGATAGAAAGACACTTTCTCGTTAAGCAATCTTCAGGAAAAGTCGAACGCATTGCGAATGTTGCCCAGGAAATACAATAGACCTCTAGCGATATCACACTCGCGGGAATGTAAATAGGTAATGCAAACATCCATAGATTCCCCAATATTCAAATCTTGGCTAATGGTATGGTAACCGAAGACACCACCACGTCGAAATCGTGTAGAAAAATTTGGTGCTAGGCAGAATGATACACCAAACATAAAAATAAAAAAATTACTAAAATCTAAAATCGCTATGCTATAAAATCATGAGTCACCAATCACATATGCCAATCGAGGAAGTCGGGAATCAGTACAGCTTATCATATTTCCCAGATTCTGCCTATAAAGTATTATACCAATAACCTTGAAGAAATCGTACTGTTATGAAGACTGATAAACTGTAACTTAGATTTTAATAAAAATACTGCACTTGGGAAAGAAGTCTTATTTATGCGAGGCGTGTTTGGTGGGATTTGTATAAAAGAAGTTGCATATTTCATAAAACTCAAACTAATTAAGTAAATAAGCTTAGCAATGTATTTTACGGCATCTTAAAAGCATAAGGTACAATAAAAATTTAGAATATTAGTATTATTAGAAGTATATGATATGTTAAATAAAATATGTTTTCGTTACAAAAATTCATAAAAATCGAAAGAAAATAACCATATTAGAAGAGACTAAAGCTTTATTTTCCCTGGCAAAGACCTGCAGCTCACTTCCGTTATGATCCAAATTTACCTGAAATTCTAAATTTATCCGAAGCAAACTACATCGCTCAACTAAATGTCATTGTTATTAAGTAACTCATGTGTAACACTGATAAGATTAATAACGTGTCTGGTAACAATCGGTAGTCTGTATTCAGGTGCTCTTGTATCACAGCGATTATATAATGAATATCTTTCTGCTAGAAACTGCTGCTTTGATATCCAGAAATATTGGGTTCCTGAACTGAAAGACATTTGTTAGAATTTAAATGCATATCTATAATCTGAAGATGTATTATTGCTAACAAAGCACTGACATAGTATAGAAATGGAACATAACAAACGTAAAAGAACTTCATGCAATCTATTTATTTGGAATAAAGCAAAAATACTTTGGGGTAAGATGTATGTAAATTTAAAAAAAGACAATAGCTTAAGATTTGTAAAACAAGAGTAGGAATAAATGTATGGGAATAAATAGTCCGAACAATTAATCCACTGTGATATTGAATATGAAAAATGCATTAACATCTATTACACATTTAATAAACTATAAAAGACTCAGTCATCTACAGATTCGTTAACATGTGTATAACAGCTCAGTTTGCGCCGTTTAATAATAAATTTTAGAACGAAATTTCGATACCCTTGGAGAGAATGTTAGGTTTTAAAACGGCAAAATGTGTAAAACACAACTGCACCCTCTCAAGCACTCGTACCATGATCTTTCACTTGCCATTCCAATGTGTTTAATCCCAACGACTTGCTCGACTAATACGACAGTTTCTTACATTCACCTCTGTTTAAAGAGGAACTGGAAAGAAGAAAGAGGGACCCAGTCGAAAAATTCCAGGTGGTGACAAACTGCAGTTCTCATATTTGTATTCCGGCATAGCTGTAGAAGTTAATAGATTATTATGCATATACTGTAGAAGTTATTAGGTTTAATTGGCTTTTATACATATACTGCAGAAGTTATTAGGCTTATTAGATTAGCCATCTTCGTTTATACGGCAAGAGCACGCATAGAAGAACGCAATAATTCCTAACACTTTCACTGAGAAAGTAAGTAATAAAATAAATCTAGAAATCATAATTTAACGTTATGAAATATTGAGACATATATATTGCATGTTTAAATGATTTATTACTACTTGAAGATAAAAGCAGGAAGCAAGTTAGACTTTCACTCATAATTTAACTCTCTCTTGAAAAGCCAATATTATTCAGCTGAAAGTGCAAAGGCTAGTTATTCTGGAAAATGACACCAAGGTAGGCTCCGTTCAACAAATGCTAGCATGAAACAATTTATAGAAGAATATGACACACTGTTATGTTACGTATGAAAGAAACACGAACATTTCATTCAGACAGGATAATCAGCCTCCGTAAATTGAAAGTAGAAAGAAATGCAACCCTACTTTCTCGGCTAATTGTGGAATCTACACCATTCAAAGCAATTCCGAGAAAACACTGGTTAACTGATACTTAACTACGCTGGCTGAATGAGTTGATCTATAAGCTTACACAAATTAATAAAATTCCAAATGCGGTTCTTACGTCACTATTCTTGAACTAAATGAAAGAATCAGTTTTAGTATCATAAGTGAACAGAAAATTGAAACCAAATTTGTTTAATTACTCTACACTAATCAGAACTTGGAAACAAAAACTGACAGCTAACCCCTGGTAATTTATCTTATGTTTTGGTTCCGAGCGACCGATTGGTGGCACGGATGTTTCGTCGGTTGTCTTTATGTGTTTAAAATGAAGACCAGTTAGTTTCCTTAGAAAATCTTTCACAAAAATAACCTTTCCTTTAGACAGATAACCGTTGCTTGCTTTGCTACTATGAATGAAGCAAGATGAAATAAAAAGGAATTAGTATCCTGTTCCTTTAAAAAAGTTAATTAGCAGAATAATTCATTCTTTACTGCTCACTAAAATATTCAGAAAGACAGTAATGGAGATATGTTAATATCCGTCAAGGGAATAATTACAGTAACAGTCCTTGTTGATATTTAAATTTATTCTTTCGCGTTAACATCAACTACGACATTGTTGTGGTGACTTGCGAAGAAAGATTGAACGGCTGTTCATCTGTTATGTTATACTGTTTTGATTCATTGCGCGTTGGCTTAATTAATGACTGACCCGAAAACAATGTTTAAATGAATATTTTAACTTAATATTTAATGTAATTTATTGTGAATTAAAGGTCGTTTATATATATTGAGGAAGAGTTCGTATTCGCGTTACTCAAGAACATGGGAATTACAGGTCTCTCGGTAGATTTTGAGTGAAAACATTAATGGTAGTGTTTTCACGCAAAATCTTATCTATTTATCGATGTTATTGAAGACTGCTTGATTTTGTTTTGTCTGGTGGATATAAATTGAATTGATTTATTGATTTAAAGGGATTTATTAAAATCCTATAGAGGGATATATTAACTCTTTTTAACAATCTTTACACAAACGTGCGTATAAGGCAAATGCTTGAGAGTGTATACATAGTACGTTCGTCAACCACATTTTCTCAAACAAATAAGACGGAATGTATGATAACCTTTTAATTTTACATTTTAAGGTGTATTGAATGTAAATGAAAAAAATAACTATTCAATTTTGAGTATACTCCCATTGATAATTTAATTAAACACGCATTGTTAAGGGCTATGCCATTATAATTTGTGTAAAACTATGCATGTATTAGTTTAGATAATTTTGAGTTCAGTAAAAATTTCATGTATTAGCAGTTTTTAATACAGTGAAGTTCTATATTTAGAACTTTATATAATTACTTTTTATTTATATATTTTAAAATTTTTATTCAGTCATTTATTGTCAGGTTTCAACATTTTAAAATATTTTCACAGTATTTGCTATTTTTTAAAAAAGTGTTGAATGTTAGAACAAGATTAATTGATTTATTTTGTGTGCTTTTCGAGAGACAAAACAAATCTGGAATTATGTAGTTATTTGCTTTTTATCCATATTTATTTCTCTGAACAATCATGTTCATTATTAAATATTACTAATAATTAATTATGAATATGCTATGAACTTCTTCATATAGGCAGCATGACTAGTTGTCTACATGAAAAACATTAAAAATATAACGTTTTTAAATATTTTATAATTATTTCGATTTAGATGTCCCAAAGTAAATGCTACAGACTTTTATATTTAGTGATAAGTTCGCAAATCATAATTACAATTGTCTGAAAGATCATTTGAAATAGGTTTTGATTGTCGCTAAAATTTCACTTTGCTGAGATAAGATACGTCGGCATAGATGTGCATTTTCAGCAACACATTATGTGAAAAATGTTACAACTTAACAGTTAATGCTTGTATTTTCAACTCCTTCCTTAAAAGCCTTCTATAAAGATATCTTTCGTAAGAAAAAAAAATTTAAATATTTTTAACAGAATCCCGTGACATTGTGGAAAAGGAGCTTGATGATAAAATGCAAATGAACATAATTTATTATGAGAATGCAAAATGTTGTTATTTTGCTGGTTAAATTAAAGAAAAATGTATATCATTAATCGATATTCCTTTTACCTTATATTTACAACGTAAATCATTATTAACTGGCTGATATTTGATATAATAGTTTTCTTATATACAGTTTCCATTATTACTCTAAATATGTAGATACACTGCTTAGATTTCAAGAAATATCTCACAAAATTGCATTTTTAGAGTATTTTCGTAAACTAGCTATAAAACAAGCAAAAGACCGAAGATACTTCATTACAGGTCGTGCTAATCATCAAGGAATAGAAAGAACTCGAGGGTTATCTGCCTTAAACCATCATTAGATTTCATGATTTTTATATTTACAGCTACATCACACAGAATCAATGAATAGAATAAAATTATGATATGACATAAAATTTCTTCTTAGGTGCATGTTCTTTATATATTTGGGAAGTTACCCTAATGTTTTCTGTAAGCTGTAATCAGGTATGCGATATAGTACTTTCTCTTCGTACCATCATTAGAAGGCGTATAATAGGAAAAGTGGGTTACTTATGTAATATCATATGAAGAAAGGAACTCTAATGTTTGTTTGACATGATATTAGGACATAAAGTACTTTCTGCGTTGTTTATAGCACCAATTTCGGAGTTGTTTCAGAGGATAAGATACTTATGACTATCTATTCCCATCTGTTTCAGGAAACAAAAACCGAACCTCAGGTTTTAATTTCTTATATTTGCTCTATATCAGTTTCATTTATATTTTTAGCTAAGAATTGTAATTTATTCACACGTAAGGAAATTAAAACAAATATTTAAACTCATAATAATTCTAACTTATATTAATGTATTTCACGTTGCAGACTGAAATATGTGCCTATAGTTTGGTACATATATATTAAAGCGGTCAATGCACGTTGTTGGCGATATCTGAAACTTTCACGCTACGAACTGGGCAATTAAGTTTTCCAATTTTCGCGATTAAACTCGATAGACACTTTAGAAAGGAAATAACCATTAAAATTTAAACCAGTAGACGAATTCTCTAAAATGAAGTTCAAAACTGCTCACATTATTAAAAAGGAAGCTTCAGAAAAATAATGATAACTTATTAAAGACTACTACTACGCTCCTAGGTAACAGAAATATCTTTTGTTTATAATGATTACTGAAAGAGCTTTTTCAGTTAATTTTATTGTATATATGGATATAATTTCTGTTATATTTGTAGTATCCTATTAAATCGTCACTCATATTACATCGTGTTTCAGGAAAATTGATAGGCTACTACCTATATTTTTACGACTTTCACTAGGTATCTAATTTACATTCTCTTTATCTTTAGTTA
>KK120212.1:208980-252380 GCA_000611955.2 Stegodyphus mimosarum
TATAAAAGTATATTTTATGAAATGGTCTATTACTGAATAGCAAGAATCTAGAGGCCTATTAGTGAGAGATATAGCAAGAATGTTTTGTTGTCATGGCACACAAAGTTATTCATTGCGTTTTCACTGTGACGGAAATTACTTATGATTTGTAGAATCCAGCTGACACAAATTTCACGCTGCGAAACAATTTCACCGTCTGTTCCCTTCAGCGGAATGACATGAAGCAATATGTTACAATATGCGCATTACTGCAAATTTCTCTCATAAAATAATTTTCACAACTATAACAAGCAACGTGAAAGGATATCCCAGTACATGTAATTATAACGTCTGATTGTTTATTTTAGCATATCCTTAGGCGACTATGTACAGCATTATAATTAATCATATTCAAACCTTTTTAATAGTTCATCAGCCAAACAATTTTCACAGACTATATAGTAATATGCGTGCAAGTGTAATAGCAAGTTCACTATTTCCGGCATTAACAGAAAAAAAAAGTTATATAAAATTTACGTATTTAAAATATGAAATTTATAATACAAAGTTCTTTCACAAGTTTTGGTTAAGGCCCTTAACTTATGCAAGCATACAAGGCTAGTAAACTCAAAGGCAAATTCAGTAAGTGCGAGAATGCTGCCAAAGGCTTTCTTCTAAACTCAAGAACTTTGCATATATATACATTAACTAAATTGCATCCTGTTGGGGACCAACGAAAACAAAAGTGACAGTAAAGACAAAAAAATAGGTCACTGGTATGTGAGAATGTAAGAATAAGAGGCAAGGCTTCAGCCCTCCTAGCCGGCAGAGCTGGCCACATGGCTTAAGAGGGACCGGCCCGTCTAACCAACAAAAATGCAAAACTCCCGAAAAACCAAACAAACAAGTATGATGGCTGTAAGCTGCCCAGACAAACACAAAAACGAATAAAAGAAAAATTAAAAAAAAACTAACTGGTTAGTAAACTAAGGAAAAGACAACACTATAAAACATATAACATAGAAGCTGTAGTTCGCCGCATTTTCATATTCCATATCCTGTACATCTTCCAAATTCCTAGAGCTCTTGGTTTAAAAATATTTCTTCAGTTCATAATTCCAATATATTCTTTATTTTTATTAACTACCATCATAATTTCTTTAGATATTTTATTCATAGTTCTCTGTTTATTATATAGATATAGAATATTAATATTCCCATATTTAGCCCTTACACCCTCCGTCAAGACACATTCTTCTACAAAATGTTGTGCATCACCACGTCTGCTGCAGGCCATGCATAAATCGCTACCCTGGAGGTTAAATCCCTTGAGATAGGCAGGGAATCTTCCATAATTTCTGATAATCTGATTAGCATCACTATTATTCGTAAGATTCATTTTTCTATCAATTTTTAATATTTTGAAATAATTTGAGTTTCTTTCGGAAGATTCCCATTGCCTTTTCCATGTATTCCAACGTCTCAATACGACTTTCCTTGAGTCCAGTACATTCTGTATTAAATGACTATCCCCCAGGGCAGCTTCTTTTGCCAACAGATCCTCTCTCTCATTACCTTCGATACCAGCATGAACTCTCACCCAATGTAATTTTATAATGTGCTTCTTTATAGTTTCAAAATATGTATCCTTAATCTCTTCAATGAGAGCATTCTTAGGCTCGGAACTGTGGAGGCTTTGTAACACCGATAATGCATCTGAATATAAATTTATCCACTGTCCTCTTGTTAAAGTGTCTTTAATCCATAATAGTGCCTGTCTAATTGCAGTAGTCTCGGCTTGGTACACAGAATCATTTTCAGTTAACTTTCACCATAAAAATGCAACAAAGGCATAGTTAATTCCACCCCCACAGCCTGAACCATCGGTAAAAATATCAATCCCACCATTATCTTGAAAATACTGGTATGGTAGATTATTTTTCCCTCTTTATCGCGTACTAACGTTGTGTAATTGGAAGCACATCCAGCTGGAAATTGGAAGGCCCCGAGACCCGGCGAGCAAATTCCACAGTTTTCATGTTTCCTGCTTCAAGAAACCGAATGACTCCATAGTGTGTCCTGTCCTGTTTATATAGAAACTCAAATCAATATCGTTTAGACCCTATTAGCCTGGCAAGTGAGTTGTTCTATTCTGTAGCAAATGACAAAGTTTTATGAAAGTCAAAATAACCTTATAAGGTATTTCTCCTACCTTCTTTTCATGCCTTAGTGGCGTAGTGGTCACGCTCGGCGCGTATTCAAGAGGTCCGTGGTTCGAGTCCCGGCGAGGGCATTGCTCATTTTTCATGTCTCCTGCTTCGAAATATCTAATGTCTCTACAGTGGCGCCCGAACTAAAAAGGGTGGTGGATGATGATCCTCCACCACCAGGATTTGGTGACTGGGTCCCCTAATCCCCAGTCTTCCTCCCGCCTTCTTCGCATGCCTGTCTGGTGTAGCGGTCAGCACGCTCGATCGTATGCGAGAGGTCAGTGGTTCGAGTCTTGGCGAAGGCGCTGGCTCAAGTAGTTAATTGCGAGCTTTTAATGTCAGCTAGCAGAATTGTTGAAGCCGTTATTAACTTCGGCAGAGCTGGCGATAGGTACGTAACTGAAAGCTAGGCTGCCAGCAGCTCTAATTCTAAAACATTCAAACTCTCGACTTCACTCAAGCAACTAATTTGCAGTCTCGCAAAACTACAGAAAGAAGAAGTTAAATGAAGTTTTAAATCATAATAATTGGTTAATTAATGTAAAATCCTGAACGGGTAGCACTAGAAGTTTCGGAGTTCGAATCCTGACGAGCTCATTGCTTATTTTTCAAGTTTCTTGCTTCGACAATCCTAATGTCCTAAGCAAATAAACGTAAAAACCTACAGGTCATTCAACAAGTTATCAGTTGTTCACGGCTGCCAAACAGTAGTGTTCTTAAAACAATTTTAAGAAAGAAAATTAAAGAGATAGGTAAAAAATCACAGGTTCACATTTTCGTTGAATATTATAGGAAATAAATGAGCGCAAATTTCAAAACATAATGCATATATAGAACCTTATAACTAAATACGTTTTCAGTTACAGTAACCTGAAATGGGAAACTGTAAAGATCTTATCAGAGTTTATCTGCAAAACACATATACAGACATTATTTTGAAGGAATTTTGTATATTTGCTGATTCTAAGGTGCAGATTTAAGGACATACACTATGTTAGTTTAGCTATAAAAGATATGTGGTTTAAGAGACTTTTAAATTGAATAACGTTCTAAAGGAATGCATCATAAAAACCTCGTGTAGCATTGAATATTCTTCCGGCGTTTCTCTACTTTTTCTATACACTTGCTACAATCTGCTATTTCTTTTAGAGACTCTTTTAGAAACGCATTTTAAAGTGCGACATCTGATAAATATATCTGGCTACGAAACAGTTAAAGAAGTCTAAAACATGTCTTTTAAAAAAAACGCCTTTTCAACTTCCATTTTCAACATTAAAAAATTTGAAAAGCCATGTTTTTCCTAAAGAAATATGAGTCTTTCCGCAAGTAAAACATTAATGATGTTTATTTATGGTTTAATTGCAACTAAAATGCTGCTTAAGTTTTCTGCATGTTTAAACATCATCTTTTTAAAAAATTCCAAGCATTTTCCCTCTTTGTTTTAGAAACGGTTAGCTAGTGAATATATGCCGTCTCTCTGAAACAGAATATATGTTTTTGAGAGAATTGTCTTATAGTTTCATTACAGATTTAAAAAGCAGAAACAGCTCTCTCTTCAAATAACTATTACATCTACTCGGAAATCTGGTCATTTTCGGAAGAAGAGAGACGCTGCTGTTTCACGTTAAAAGAGTTTATTTGATGAATCTACAAACTGATGTATACTTAAGTAATTTATTAAATCTTGAATCGAAGTGTGTTTACTCATGACGTGAGTGGTTTATTGAGTTTCTCGTAAAAGTTCGGATAGTTTTCATACCTTCTAGCAGCTTTTTTTCTGTTCTGAACCCATCGATCGTAAATTTCTTCCCCACAATTATTGCTCCTTCCGACTAAGTACTTTGCCACGAAAATCAGATTAAAATGTGAGCGAACCTCTTTCTGCATTTGCGTTACAAAGTCACTAGAGATAATGCGCATTCCACTGCTTCATAACTACTGAACTAATGCCATCACCAAAATAGCATCTTATACGATATCGAATTTCAAGGGGTATGTGATGATTTTAACATTGTTGCCGGAACTTATTTAAAAAAATTAGCTTTCTCTACCAGATCATAAGTATGTTAAAGTGAATTGAGATAGAGAGTGTAATAATAATAATTTTTGGAACACATCTGCATACAATTTATAAAACACGGTGCGAAAAGTAAATGACATTTATATATATTAGCATATTCAAACGGGTCCCGTGAAATACGTTTAGTAATCTAGTTTAATAAATATGTACGTTTTTTCTTCTCTGTTTTATGATTTTACATGGCATTTACTAAAGTTTTGTTTCTCAAAGATTTTGATGATTACATTTTAGCTAATTAAAATATAACCTAAAAGCATAAGATATTTTCTAAATTACCATATGTGATTTAGAGATGGAGAGAGTCAGTATATTTGTTGAGGTTAAGTTTTTAAACCGACTCGTTGCAGAAAATACGTTTTGTAAAAATAAGGAAATACTTTCAAAAAATAGGAGTGATAGACTGAAGGAAAATGGTTCAAACGAGAGAACTGCATTATCAATTTCGGTGTTAGTTTATGTAAATTTGTAAACTGCATTTAGTTGCACGTTTGCAAATCTGCTGATCAGTCCAACATACCGTTAGTTACAGTAGAGATTCACTTAAATTTGAATATTTAAAGGATTCAAGGGTTCCCTAGTTAAAAACTCTTAAGGCTTCCATTGAGTAACAGATTTAATGGTAGCCTGGACACATTTTAGAATCTTTGATCTAAATTGCATACATCGCATATAATATAGCTAATTGTAGTACATTAAACAACTGTCGTCATTATATTTCTTATAAAATCTACATTCTCTTATATTATTTTATTAAAGGAGTGTATTATTATTGTAACAACAATCCCAATCAACCAATCATTAATACTAATTGATTACGAAACAGTTGTAGTTAAGGAAACTGCACTTCAGCTGATCTAAGCTTTCTTACAAACAATCTCTTAACTTCATGAAATATAAACCCATACATCTGTTGCTCAAGTAAGTCAAGTTTCGAAGAAACTAAGACCAAAGCGAATGTAAGTCGTAAAGGAAACCGTTACATCAAGAAAAACAGAGAAGAACTATTACCTGACAAAAGCCGTTTACTTTTCTTTATCTCTCTTTTCTTTTCCTTCTCCTTTGGTAGGAAATAAATCTTTTTATTTATCTACAGTACTTGAATTTAATGAACCAATGTTAAATAATTGAAAGTTGAAATGTAGTAATCTTTTTACCAATGATGTTATTTGAAAAAAAATTACTTTCACGAATGAAAGTTGCATAATACAGGGGAGAGATTATATTAATTATGCTTGGGTTTAGACGCCAAAGTCTGAATACAGTTTGACTAGAGTCTTTGAATGATGTTAAGAGATTATTAGGAGAAAATGTGAAAAACAATCTGTGAAAGCATCCTTTATAAATATGCCCACTTTGAACAAAAGAATGATAAATTTACACGACTGATGGGAAAATGTAACGTTTCTAAAATTAGAAATTTGGTATTAAAAGATATGCGTGAGTAAAAACGCTTACAAAGGAGACTGATGTTAATTGTTTTAAACACAAGAAAACTGTTTCAAATATGATTGCGTTTTCAGTGCTAGAAAATGTTTTATGGCATAAGATTAAGAAACTGTTAATAGTTTAGAAACAAATTAAAAATTTGTTTACTATACTCTTTTCAACACTGAAATTGCAAAATTGAGACCAGAATAGCGTATCACATTTTTAAGCACCTAGCTGCAATCACGATATGGGTAATAAAAAGGGTTCAAGAATAAAAACTCCTCTTTCATCACAAAGAAAGATTGCCACATTATATTTATTTATTAAAACAGCAGAACTTGCATCGAAGGTTCAGTATACCTCGGTTCACATCTCAAACTCCTCTACTCACATATTAACATAAAACAGAAGAAGCGCCCTCTTTCGGCAATACAGTTAATGTTATGGGGAATTTATCAACAATGGGTGAAAGGTGTTAAATAATACAAAAACCTGTTCAAATGCAATGTTTTATAACCCAACTTCAGAAAAGTCCTGAAATTTTACGATGTGATATCTTGATTTCATCGACGTACCACAAAATTTTCAGCACTGTGTATCCTCCTGGCTGTCAGAACAACAACGAACTTAGATGGTAACAAACGGTGTTAGAAGTAGACGTTTGCTCAGACAAGTCACCGCATTAGAAGAGTGTAGTAATCTTTACTCCATTGCAAGCGAAACTGATGGTTACGTACTAAGCCAAGGTTGTCTAAACGTGTCTATAGAAACCATTAAAAGGCCCATGCACAACTGGACGTTTCATTATGCAATGGACGCTAGGAAAGAACTGTCATCTTTAGCAAAGAGTTTTATTTTTGTTCTAAGACGTAGTGGTACGTAGTGGTAGAAGACTAGTCTAAAAACCACGTGGCAAGTACAATCAACAAGCCTTTACGATAAGCATATTATACCGACATTGCTTCTCGAATACTGATTTGTCGTGGCATAAGGTAAGTTAAACCAAGATCTTTTATAATAAATCTTTCCTCTTGGTATCTTGGGCTGCTTATTTATGAAAGTTGTATTTATCTGGACATAGAGCAATGGCATGCCCATTCCTGTAAGGCGTTTCAAGAGCCGCTTTTCTTGTCGTTAACGCCGGTCCGTATATCGCTCTTGCTTTTATGAATAGTTACAAAATCCCACATTTTTAAAATTACTTTTAAATTTTAGTTCCAAAGTGATCAGTCCAGTGCATTTATCTTCATTGTATTCTCTCTTAAAAGGATGATAAAGATATTTTCACTTATACTTACTATAACTTGTTCTCACTTACTATCACTTATACTTACTAGTACTTATTTTTCTTTGTTTTTTTATTTTTGATTGAGAATTGTATACAAATTTGCAACTTTGTGCTATAAAAAATGTCTGACTACATGAAAACATGAGCTGTAGTTTAAAATCATGAGCTTTTGATAGTACTATTGGTGGTATTGCTGAATTTAAGTACGTAATAAGAGCCTTTCTAATATTACATAAATAGAAGACAAGCATTTATTATGGCAATAGATAACATATATTCAATGATTAATTTTCTACAAATTAACATTGTAATTAATTCAGTAATTCATTTCGAATTCGATTTTCAGAAATGTTTTCATATTCAGAAATGTCATTTTCTCATACTGGCTACAAAAGTAAAGAAATATTTAGCTATGTTTAGTTAAAAAATATTTTCTCATAAATAATGGATTTCTGGTGAATATCTCAGTTCAAGATATACATTTCACAAAACATCTAAACAGTTAAATTTTTTTGGAAACGTTTAGAGCAACAGTTTACTTATTTTAGGTGATTTGAATCGTTTTATCTTGAACTTAAGTTCATATTGAAATGAGATTCACCTTAGGAGTTTGCAACATTGGAATATTTATTCTAAAATCTAGTCCAATATTTAATATATTTAACTCAAAGATACATAAAAATGCAAAAGAGAAAATCATCAATTTAAAAAATAATGCTATTAATTTTATTAATATTAGCTTCGAAAATATCATAATGAATTAAGTTTAAAGCGGATTTTTCTTGAGATTACATTAGTTTTCAAGCACACCATAATTATATTGGAACATTAAAGAACTGTTGCTGAGGGTATAATGTTTTTCTTATATAACGCTTCAAGCGTATACCAAAACAGTTCACGCAAAAAACCAAAGCATTAGTGCAAGATATCGTATTTAAAACACTTCCATTCTACACCAAAAATACTTGATTGTTAAGTAGTAAATAACTGCTAAATATTCTTTATATCTTACAACTCGTTTACTTTCCTCCGAAACAAACTTTAAAATTACTACACTTTTTTAAAACAGAACAGTGCTTTAAAGCAAAAAACGGATTGTTATTGAAGTAAAGCTTTTATCATCAGTCAGTTACATGTCTGTTGTTTAGTTATAACATTTATTTATTATTTTAAGGGATTCATATAACCTCGTTATAACTTCATTATAACGTCTTTATAACAACCCTTAAAATATAATACCCAGATCACTGCCGTTTTAGGAATTTTGAGCCGTAACATTAGTATAATGACTGGTCAAGTTCATTGCAATATACTCAATAGACATTGCTGTCAGTTTAGTAATAATGTGAATGGAATAGTTGAGTAAGAGACAATTAATGCACCATAAATATTGCTTCAACGTAAAAATGTTGTGTGTAATATAAAGAAAGGCACAGAAAATTTTAAATGAATAACAAAAAGATTTATTTAGTCAACCTGTAAGGTTTTAGTTAAACTAACCAAGTTTTATTTTAATTTAAATCTTTCTATCTCCTCTCTGTTTCAACTTCCCGTCAGAAGAAGCGCGCGTTTTCAGCTTATGCTAATTTGAAGTACAGCGAAGTACTATTTAAACCAGAGGTAGAAACCTCTCAATGTGAGAGAGCTTTAGTCTCAGATCACGGTCACTCTACTCAACGTTCGCCTGACCAGCTAGTAGTTAAAATTTATAAGCCATAGTGCTTACTACGTGATTGCATTTTGAAACAAATTGAAGTGCGCTAGTATTAGTATATCTTGCTACGCACCCTTTTAGGGAGAGGCCAAACTCCGCGAATCGCTCTGTGAGCAAAGTTTGATTTAAGTTCTATTTAGATTTAGTTTAAATTTATTTGATTGTTAAGTTAGGCCCAAGTGCGGTCTTTTGTTTTCTGTATCTCTCCCGAGTTGGGAAGTGTGTAAATAATAGTAATTTAATAAAAGAGGATTGTAAATCCCTTTCAAGTGCAGTTATTCTCCAACTCAGTATCTACACCAGAACAGAGCGTATTATCCGCTCACTGTTCCAGTTCAGGACTTAAGAAGAAGAACCCTTGTAAGTATTTCACCATGTTTGCAAAGAGTATACACAGAACACTAAGTCCTGATAAACCTGCACAGACCATTTAGACTCTTCGCATTCAGGCAATGTGAGGAATTAACTGCGCTCACGCCAGAGTTTGAACTATGAATTTTTCACTTGCTGGGTGAACGTACTAACCATTTGCATCCCAAGAGTACGCACGGGAGAGAATGTCATAATTCCTTCAAATCCATCATACTAAACTGGGACTCATTAAAATGCCTGTTAATATTATAAATGAAAGTTAATATTATAAATGAGTGTAGATTTCAAGCGAAATGCTTTTGCTCAAATGAGTTTAGGTACTCGTTTTCCTAAAACTGGAGATGGCAACAAAGAGTATATACCATCTTTGGTTATAACAACGTATAAGCTATAAGAAACATTCACAGTTGTTAAGAAAAAAGGTTTTAAATGCAAAACATATGAATGATGTTATTAATTAAATTTTTATTTCGTAATATTGTAGAATCATTATGTTATTTTGAAGCAGAAGACATGAAAAATGAGCAATGCCCTTGCCGGACTCGAACCTGGACATCTTGACTACACGCCAAGTGTGGTACCATTACACCACGAAAGTATGCAGAAGGGAGAAAGAAAATGCTTTATAATATAAATTATGTTTCTTTCATATATTTGTAGTTCTTATTCGAAAATTTCTCTTTTTATTTAAAAAGTTATAAGGTATTTTTCCCGCCTTCTTGACATGCCTTTGTAGTATAGTTGTCAGCACGCCCGACGCGTAACCGAGGGGTTCGTGGTTCGATTTCCGGCGAAGGCGTTGCTCAGTTTTCATGTCTGATGCTTCTAAATAACCTAATGTCTCTACAAAGTTCTAACTAAATAATCAGTTTAAGCTCTGAAAATCCTAATTAAATAAATTTAGGATAGAATACGTATTACTTGCAAAGACTATATAAAGAAATCCAGTTTTCATATGAAAAGTCTTTTTACGCTTAATGTTGTGTACCTGATGTCGGGGATATAAGATTTGAGCTTGGTTCCTGAAATGCCTACTATACGGTATTAAATACGGCTTTTATTAATTATATGAAAGTATTATTATAATGTTAATAAAACTTGATGCTATATTAAAATAATAAAATATTACCAAGAAGTACACACTATTGTTTTCGGCAAGCTTTGCTACACTAATCATTAGCTACGCACTGGAAGATAAATACTTATCTGCGTGGCAATTTTACATATCAAATGGATGATTAATGCGTGAGGTAGGGAAGAGAGGACAGTGAATGGAAACACAATGCGGCGTGTTATGATGAAAAAACTGAAGCTATACACGTTTGTAAAGTATAAATAATACCTAAGCATATGCATTGGACTAAACTATTTAATTTCAGCAAATTCTAAGCAGCTTTCTACCAGCTTAGATCGAGAACATTTCAGGAACATCAAATCCAAAAATTTCATACTCTCTTTTCTTTTTCATTCATCTCTCGAAAGACTTTTCCAATTGACAGACTTATAAATACCGATAGAATCTATATTCGAAGATATCCTTTCCTTTTCCAGAATTCGAACTAATCGCTTCAAAACAGCGTAGCTCTAGGCTTGCTATGTTTTGGTAATTTAAGTACAACTTGTTAAATCTTTTAACTTTCAGACATATACGCAATGAATACTTTTATTAGCCAACTATAAATGTAATAAAGTACAAGTATAAATATAACTATAAATATAATAATATTTTAACCAATACAGAAACATTAACTTTTAGAGCAACAAACTTGCGTTTCTTAGTTGTTCCTTAAATTCATTCTTCCTCCCTGACCCCCAAAAGCAAAAAAAGTTTTATCGATGCTTAACACTGAAATAAGGTCTAAATAAGCAAATTTGTTCTCTATATCTCCCTGAATTTTGTGCGTAAATGCATGGAGCGTTTGGCATTAGTTTATACATTTATCAGAACATGATAAGTAGTTTACTAAGGGAATTTTACTTTGCACTGATCATATCAAATTAGATTTTGCCTTTTCGTCTCCACAATTTTAAAATCATTTTCATAAAATGATATTTTGACAAATTTTGACAAACAACTTCTATAATTGGTTCTACGAATCTATGATAAATATGCAAAACATTAATGCAGTTATCGTTTTCAAATGCGCTTTAATATTCCCAAGCAAAAAAGTAATATATTCCAATATAATATATTCCCAATCTAGGGAATACCAGACAAAATGGCGTGCTTCAGGTTATAATAAATGATCTACGCCAAGCCTCCCACTGTTATTTTTCAGTTCTCGTTTCAGTTTCTGACGCTGACACAGCGTAGCTTTTATGCCCTTTTATCAAAGACATAAATATCTTAAAACATATCAAGATACCTATCATTTATAACGCCGTCATCCTAAATAGTAGGATCTACCTTGACCTAAACCAGATGTAGGTTTATTCATGCTGTCATACTACAGCAATCAATGTCGAGTAAGAGCCTTTGCGTGTTCGTGTCCGGAAAGCAGGTGCACTGCTTAGCTAGAGGTTCGGTTGCCATGGTTTCTGGTTTTCAGAATCGTCCTTTCTCTCACGATGTAATTTGAAATGATTTCATTTGTCAATATCATCTTTTTAATATTTCAAATATATTTAAAGCATTATGCGTTGTAAAATGTACTTACAAATTTCACCTTACTTTGCATTAATTTCAGCATCCGTCAAGTAGCAATATGTAGTAAAAATTTAAACACGTTAAACCTCTAAATGGCACATTCGTAACAAAATATTCGAGATTTTTTCATCAAAAAATTGCATATTTATTGCAGCTCAAGGGAGAGAATCATTGTATTTTAATCCAAAAAAATTGTACAAAAAGAAAATGTTTATTTTCTTTCACGTAAAATATGAAATATATTCTTTAAACAGAATTAAACAATATATGTTTTCATTTGTAAAACAATAAATTAGGCTTTTATTTTCACTAAAGTAAAACACTAAAATAAGTCCTTTAGTCTTAAGTGCTAAAACACTATAAAATCAGAAAAAACTGTTACCAGCGTATTCAGTTTGAATTAAACTACAATGTTGCTTATTACTGATGTAAAATAACAAAGGGAATAGTTAACCAGCATATTCTAAGGCAAAATGTTCTTGCATGATGAGGGATTTGTTATAATGTCGGTGCATTTGTTTAACCTATTTTTTCAAAAAAAGTATTCAGAAAACAAAGCAATGACTCACGTGGTAAATGAACAGTAGAGTACTCGAAGTTAAGTACTTTTCTAATAAAAGGACGTAATTGGTTTTACATTAATACTCACGGCCACTTATTTCCCCAGTATTGCAGACCAATCAGCATGTTGTGCACATTAATATAAGTCGGTTTATTGATGTAATGTAACCACAAAATATTCTATATTGTTATTTCTTTAGCACACTGGTAGGCAATTGCTTGTGACGGATGACAGTATCAGCAATAGCAACAAATAGTGGAAGGCAGGAAAATGGGCAAATTAGCATGAGTTCGGGATACAGTAAGATGTCTTCTGGGTATACAGATTGTAAAATGCCGAAGTTGGTTGTCGCTTAATAACGCTGATAAGAGATATAAAGGATTCGACGCGTGTACACCGTTGTTGTTCCAAAACCAAAATTCAATAGGAAAGAATCAGTTGACGAACCTATAATTTTCAGTGTGTCTTCCCTACATAAAATGATCTGATTTTATGGGAGATGATCATATTATTGGGAAGATTGAAGAAAAACGAAAGACAGTGTAGAGTTTGAGATCAGCCACAATGTCAATTAAAAGCTTTGGAAATCACTTCAGACAAGTAGAATGTGTAGCAAACGTCACGGGGGACATCGTGTTCGCAGTAGGACGTCTGTAGAAGATAGGTACATTGGGCAATCGACAAAAACGAAACAACCCAACACAGACACTGAGGTAACAAATCAGTTACTTGCTGCTACTGGCTAGCGAATTTCCCGAAAAACTGTAGGCAGAAGTTTGGATCGAGGAGGACTATACACACTTGTTGTATGCATTCCATTGTCTAAACGTCACCGTTGCGCCCCTTTGCAATGGTGTCGTCAGCATAGTGATTGGAGGGAAGACGACTGGACTTGTGTATGTGCTTATTCTCAGTGAAAGTGGGTTCAGTCTCTCTTCTGATTGCTGACGACAACTGATGTGGCGTGAGAAGTACCGTATTTAGCCAGGCAATACTCCAGGAAAGGGACCGATATCCTGTATTTAGTGTCATCGTATGGCTGGTATCATGATCAACGGCCACGCATCGCTCTGTGTGCTTTCAGCATGGGATATTTCAGATCTGAATCTCATTGAAAATGTTTGGGATGCTTTGTTTTGTCGTCGACAATGCCCTCCAATAAACAAGGACAACTCATCTGGGCACTGACAGAGGAATGAGATAAATTCCTCTAACAGCTGCTGGATAATGTTGTGCAAAGAAATACACGATAAGCGGAACAATGCATCGCCTCCATGGAGGCCGTATCTCGCATTGACATCTTACGCTAGAATGCCTGTGGACGTTACTTGCATTTTTTTCACTTTTACGTGTTCACCACAATATGAGGATTTTGTCTCTTGAACACTTTTGAAAGCCTTCTGGATTTAAGAGCACAATAAATTTCCTTTATTGTTGTGTCACAATATTCTGGCATTATTAAATCTCACTTGGCATCCAACCACACTTACTGTTTTATGCTAAATATAACCTTTTGTTATCCAGCTTTAGCAATATCCATCAGCGTTTTATTATTTTCATATTGTTCATACAATCTGTGAACGTTTAAGTTCGATCATTTAATCCAGCAAAATAATCAGTTATTGTGATTTACAGCAAGTACTTCTGGCATAGTCAATAATAAAAGAGAAAAAATTTAAAATATTTTTAGGCGTTTTCCTTGAAACTTTATTGTTTTCTTGGTCAAATAAGACAGCGCATGAGGACTACCTGCTTAAGGGGAATACTTTTTAAAGAAGACTGGTTTGTATTTACTTCAAAAGCGGAGAAAACTACAAAAAGATTCATACAGCCAGTACATTCGCCTGACAAACTTTGATCGAAATAAAAGAGATTTTATCTACTTCATCACAATGGGCTGTTTTGAAGTTTAATTATTTAACACATTTCAATGTCAATAAAATTTTCAAAACATGGAGCCAATGTTCTTAATACCGATAACAACTTGATTCTGTTCATCAGAGCCTCAGAGGATTAATTTAATTTTAATTCTTCATCATCTTTTTTAGCCAGGTGGCTACGGGAACTCGATTATTAGCTTTTTCTAAAAATCAAAACGATTATGTTGGAATAGAGATACGATACGAACAGAAAGATGGTTTCAATTGTACAGTCCCAGAATAGTTAAATACCACAGAAAAATGTAATTTCCAGTCCCGGAATTCTTTGGAATTATATGGATATACTGATCTTAGAATGAAATAAACTGATTTCCAATTCTTGATCATTACAAATACATTGTTTATGTTCTATTTTAACATTCTTTTCATAAATTAAATACGAGAATCAGAATGTAAAAAAATACACATATTTCAAGATCTATAAATCAAGTAATCAATGATGGTCTGACTCTTTTCGAAACTATATTTAGTCTGACCTTTACAGATGAACGCTATTTATGCTTTAAAAACGTGATAGCCTGGTAATGAGCATTAAATTAGCTGTCTCATAAACTGTAGGATCTACAAATGCAAAAATCTTTCTATTGTTTTGAATGCTTGTACATTCGTTACACGTTTCCAAGAATTATTTAGAGTTTAATGGACGGTCCTCCCAAGAGTATTGGTCTAAAATAGCATTCACGATTAGGTGTGTAATGTTATTTGTGGTAAAACAAAACTACAAATCATGAAAAGTGTCCTTTGGATGCACGCCAGCCATCTGGGAAGGGCTACCGGAGAAGAAACACGTTACAGCTTCAGAGCTATTATCACTTGCCTATTGCATGCAATGAATAATACAGAAGGCATTATGGCTTCTTGTTTTTCGTATCCGACTTGATGTTATGTGCGTCTATTCGTCTGTGTCCTTTTTGTGGCATATCTAAACTGCATCATCTAGTCGCACGTAAAGGCAAACTACTTTGCTGCGCCTGATAATGAGCATTTGACCACTGAATATTAATTGTTTTCTCAGAAAATATTTTCGTGCAGAATGCAAAAATGCGTTTACCAACTGCATTTTAATTTTAAATGAAAGAATGTAAAGCTTTAAAAATGTTATTGTAAAAGCTACGCTTTGAATACATACTTTATGTTAAGCAAAATATTGATTTTCTTCTATTTTAATTCACAAAGGTCCTTTTTAAATAAAGGTTTTCCGTTGATGTTGCAAATGAAATCATCGGAAACATTAATTATGGGCTAATTGCCATTTGTTAATTTTTTAGCAAAACTCACTCTTCTTTCTGTAACTAAATGCATATTTTATCTTGTGTACGAAATTAAACTCATTTTTGAAATAAACTGCAATACATTAATAAAATACAATACGTTAAAGAAAATGAATTAAATTGCGAAATATTTTGGAATACAGTTGTAGTGGTAGTAGCTTCTTATTTCTCAGTCACCCAAATATGTAGTGTGGGTATGTGTGCAAAAGGCAGGAAACATGAAACGTCTGCAATGCTCTCTCTGGGATTCAAACTCCGGATCTCCCGAATGTAGCCGAATGAGCCTACTTCATGAATGTACGTCGTAAGGAGGGAGAGAATACCTTACAAGAATACCAAAACAAAGCGACTTCAGTATACAAAGTTACAAAATGAGTGATGCACTTTCGGATTGCCAGGGTATATACTACTGTTTTACAGTGAAACCTAGAACTGAGGAATTTTAAATTGTATTCTTTTTAAAAGAAATGCATATTAGTTTATTGATGCGATAGACATGGACTCTGTATCCAGCTCGTCGAAAACATTTTTCAACATATTTTTGGCAATCTTCTAAATAGCTCTTGTGATCTTGGACTAATTTCGTCATCATCCAATGCACAGAGTGAGGGAAAAAAATTAGCATCATGGTTGATGTGTTTTACAATTGCAGGTCGTCAATACGTAGTATAGAGAGAAGAAAATAACCTCTTAGGAGTAAGTCTCGGGAAGTCAGGCTAAGTAATCACTTCATGAATTATCTGCCTTAAGCACTTGATCTGATCGTCTAAAGTTCCTGATTTTAATCATTCTGAAGTTCACTTGGCATTCACATTCTCTGTTTCCATACAGTTCTGCGAAATTCAATCAAAGACAGTCTTCCCTTTTGATGCATGACTCTTACTCATAAGTGGATAACCAACGTCTTTTCTCTTATTAAAACATTCTCGCATTTTGAAGATGTGAAATTATATCTGCATCAAATGCAGACATTTTCAAAACTGCTTTCTAAATATACATTGAACTGCAGTCATCAACATTTTCTTCGCATGCATAATAAATTCAACAAAAATTCTTCTTTAAGGTAGACGCTAGTTTATAAAATGGGTAGCCAAGTAGCAATGCATTCATATGAGTTTTTATTGCAAAAACGTGCTATATGTATTATTATTATATGCTGTCATAATCTTTTAATGCAAGTTTACATGTGCATAAAATTTATTTTTCAGTTACTGAAAATATGTTTATGAAATATTTTTGAACAGTTAAAAGCCAATAAGTAGTTAAATTTTGATGATGTTTCTAAATTACCCAAATTTTAATCTTATATTAGACAAAGACTCTATATATTTACAGAAATTCTGACTGATATACTTCTTCTTCAGAGAACAAAATTATTCAGCGAAGGGATAATGAACAGGGATATAACTATAGTGCAGAATGTTTTCTGGCTTTGAAATAAAAGAAACAGTGTCAAATTTTATCGAAATGTCTAGAAATTAGTGCAAAAATGTTTAGAAATTAGTACAAAAAGTCAATCAAAGATTCAGTGTTGGTTTACTCGTTTTGACTCTCTTCCCCTTACTGATAGTTTGTCCGTTATTCTGCATGCGAGTCCACAATGGCGGAGCCCAAAAATGATCAAGCGATAAAGTGGCTGAACACTGGTAGTTAGACCCAGGTTGATTCCGGGTTGGTTGAATGCTCGTTTTGGGGTTTTTCCTATGTAATGCGGATGCGAGCTAGTTTTCTGTAGAAAATCTTCCACAAAGGCCTCCTTGGGCAGATAATCTTCTCGGGTTTCTTTGCTGTAATCAAATAAACCAAACCAAATCTCAATGAGTGCTTGCATGTAAAGTTCATTGTAAAGGAAGTTCTCTTCTTCTGTCAACCTAAAGTCACGTATTGTTTCAAAATAAAAAAAAAACCTTATAGACGGAACTAGAAATGGCGTTAGTTGTTCAAGCAATTTTCCTGAAAAATTCTACTTTGCAAAACATTTTGAGCTTTAAAATTTTTGTTTACAAACCTTTATTCAGTTTAATCATGCTGTTTGTCACTATGGTCAAACGTTTGTTCTCGAATTTTAAACTACCTTCTGATAAGCTACCAAATTCAACTTTTGTACACAAACTGCTTATGAATTCCAATACAATGCTGTGAATGGTTGTTTCTCAAAATTCGATCAAAATTCTTTTATATTTAATGTTGAAACGAAACTAAAAATTTTACAATTTTCACAATTTTTTTTTATCTGAACCATCGAAATAAGTAGGAAAATGTGTTTTAGATGAAGTTTGTATGAAAGTTTCAGCAACGCTTGATTTTTTTGGCGAATTTTCGAAAGTCGCTCATTTTTTTGGGCTCTATTGAACATTCATGATTTTAGAATTTCAACATTTAAAATTATATCTGTTCTAATATTTGAATTTTTCGTAAATTATATAATAAGCACTTCGCCCTCTTTTACAACAAGAATGATAGCAAATAATAATTGGGCATTTTCTACATTATTTTAATAAATTTTCTGCAGGGATCCCGAAGCATCACGAGATTCGCTTCATTTTCGATATTGTGATGGATTGTATGTTCTGTCGCAATTTCCGCGCTTTTTTTTGAAAAGATTCCTCCTTGCAGGAAAGAAATAAATGCAAAGAAATTCAGCTTTTTGTTAGAGATAGATAAAAAATATTAGTTATTAAACTTTATAGACATTTTATGTTGTTAATATTATATGGTAAAGCAAGTTTTTTAATTCGAATTAGAGTTTTAGCGGTTTAATGTTGAAACGATTTTTCGCACATATCTTTGTTTAACGAACAACATAACAATCTCATTAACGAACGAAAGAATGATTAAAGAACAGCCCGAATATCTCAAAGTTTTACTATTTTCATTACCAGTTAAGGCAGAAAATGTCTTTTAAATGAAGTTTAGTTCAGATTTTAACCTAATTTCTGACTGTTTAAGGAAATTTGTTTGACTTTTTCTATCATTTGATGTAGAAGAATGTTTGGAAGTATTGTTACTGTTTCTGTTATTCATGGCTCCAAAATTACTTTTCAGTTGCATAATTTCATTGATAATGTGTCATTGAGACTAAAAGGATGGAAATTAAAATAAAATATTTTTTATAAAAGAAGGTTTATTTACAACTCATGAAATAATTAATGAAGCAAAAATATAATTTATCATCTAGTTAAAGGCAAAAAGAGATTCAGCAATTTTCTTACAAAATTCATCTAAAATTTTATACTACGGATAATCAAAGCATTGGCGCCTAAATAGCGAAATGTAATAATCGAATTGTATTGTCAAAAGTATAAGCCATTAACTATATGAATTTATCAAGGCCGCCTCAGGATTTTATTATTCATGAAATTGCAGAGGATTTTTGTAAAAATAATTATTTTAACTCTTGTTGCCATTAAACTATATGACAAATTATTTTTCTGCTTTTGCTATATTTATTATTTTATAGTTGCAAATAAAAGCTTATTTAATAAGAACTTTTTAAAATTTGTAATAAAAATTCTTTTAAGCTTAAAATAAAAAAAAAAACTTGTTGAGATGAAAAGTGATATGTGAATAACATTCATACAGAAATACTGAAATATTTCGTCACTGGATTAAGCGAGATAAATATTAGGTGCTAAAATCAAAAATCAGTGATCAACAGAAACAAAAATTATTGATTTTGTTTTACATAATGTAGCAATTATGGTACAGAATTAGTTTTATTCCGAAGTTCCCATTCAAAGTTTTCTTGCATATTATTTTAACGAATTGAAATGAAAAGAATATAGCTCTGAATGTAGTCTTTATATGTTCTTTCATGAAATACTAATCCCAGAACATACTATCTACCAGTTCCGTTACTAATAACCTCACAAATAATAATAGTGCCTGATGAAATAAGTATTTTACTATCCAATTCTCCAACAAAAAACCTTCAAAGCACCTAAATTAAAATCTTAGCTGACTCTCTAAACGTAGAAACAAATTTTAAATGTTAGCGAAACCATACTTACGGAATTAAATTCTGGAATAAAATTAAATGAATGGAATTCCTTTCACAATATCAGTTGCTTTCCATTTAATATTAAAAAAATATAATTTGAAATTCACATAATCAGTTTCATGTGTACCATGGTTAGATGGAAGGGTTAATGAAATTTAGCTGTATTTGTTTCATTTATTTTATGTAATACGAGTAAATAAGCTCTAGTACCTTTTGTACAGGACTACAAATCTAGAGCAAAGCGCTATTAAGTATAACTACCTGTTGCAATGATTTTAAATCGTTAAAGAATTTGTCATTTAAATTTCTCGTATTAATGCCATTAGAACAGTTTATTAAGCTATTCCTTACAATTATTCAAACTATTCTGTCGCATTCACTTTGGAATTTGTAATTCTTAAAACATTCATCAATTAGTACCGTTCAAAAATACATATTGTAAACATTCATTTATATATAATTTTTTTATTTATGCGCTGTTCGTATAATAATATTAAACATTATTTGCCCAAATTCAAAATGCGACGTACACATAATGATATTAAATAATATTCTATCATTAATTGAACTTTCCCAGATAATTCCGAATTTTAATAAAAGTCTGTTGTATTGCTTTTATACCGTAAATTTGCTTTGGCATACTATAATGAAGGCCATCTTCTTTTTTTCTTGGAGATTAATTTTTAATTTCTAAATCCCCTCAAATTTATTAAAGTTTACCTAATTGCTCATTCTTTCTTATATATAATTATCAATTTCTGAGCTAGTGTGCATGTTCAGGTCCTGATATTCTGTTTTTAACTACAACTGCAGACTCACCTCTAAGGGATAGAAGAACGTGTATTCGACTGGCCTCACGACAGATCCCTGAAAGAGAATAAACGTTTGAGTCATTCAAATGCAGAAAAACAGAATGAAAATTATTTGTAAAAAATTCAAATGTTTTGTATAAATTCGAAACATTTCCATATGCTATAAAAACGCTCACTTACTAAATTTTGTAATCTGTCACATTTAAAGAGAAGGTAAAATCTTTATGAATTTTTGTACTTCAATGAATTACAGATTATTTAGAAATTAAATTTACTTTTAAAAACTATTTCTTATTAAGTTTTTAGAGGTCACGAAGGCATTATGGTTTGTCCTATTCGTATTTTTAAACATAAACAATAACATATTAATAAAATGTTTGTATAAATTTCTCGATCGTATCATATATTATATGGATCTTCCCACATATATTATACATATTATTTTAAAACAATTATATAAGGATAAAAAATGGAAGAAAAGAGAAAGGTTTTCAAGTTGCTTGGAAGACTATAATTAATAAAAATAAATAAACGATGTTATATATAAGAACACGTAAACGGAAAAACTCATTGGAAGAATTATTTTGTTACGAAATTTGCTATATCTTCAAAGAAATACAAAGCAATGCAACAATACTATAATTCGGAGAAATTAAATGGTATAAAGAAGGAATGGGAGAAATTATATTTTCAAGTTTTGGAGCAAAAGAATATGGTGAATAATTTTTAGATAATATAACTAGAAAACGAGACTTAGGAAAGTTTGTTAAAATTAGTTACAAATTAAGTCAGCTGTAAATTAAAACGAAGATTAGATAGTATTAGAGAATATTTTAAGCAGTTTGGAAAAAAAATACTGAAATAAATGAAACAAAAATCTAATAACATTGCAAGTAATGGAAGCTGAGTTAATCATGGAACAAATAAACTAAATAAAGTTACTTTTCGGCAGAAAGTTTCTAATTAAACACATCTTATTTGCTAATTAGAACATCTTACTTGCTTAATTAGAAATATTCTAGTACTTCTTATTAAACGTGACTTCTGAAGAACGTTTGGGGAACGTTTTGGGAAAAACTTTGTCTCTTGTCTTTACAATTTTGTTCTGCCAGATTAATTTAGAAATGTGTATTTGGTAAAATGTACTTCTTTACATTTTCCATATACATAAATGTATTTACCTTTATTAAGAGATTGGAATTTTGTTTCTGATTTTCTCCGGCCTTCATAGAGTTTTATTTTAGATTTTTTTCCATTTTTTATGTAAATTTGTCAAGTATTTTCGTTTTTCAGCTTCATTTATTATGGATTTGTGTATCACCTTAACAAACTTCTCTCATATTACAATCTTTTCGATTCCCCGTAGAATCTGTATTCATTTTCAAGCTAACTGCCGAAGAATACATTACAATTAATAATTTCGTAACGAATTCAGTAACTTCTATAATTAACAACACCAAATTCATCAATAATTTTTACTAAATCTTCCGTTTTCCTTTCTTTATTTTAGTAGACTTTAAGATACTATGAATTATGTACACATTTTAAAGCTTTAATACATTTGCTATAAAGCGTATTTAAAACATTTTGCCTCAAAGTAAAATTTTTCTCGTCATATTTTATAGGCTGGTCTGTATTTATTATTTACTTTTTGAATAAGATTAAAACTAGTAATAGTTTATTACAGCTCAGATATAAAATATATATGGCCAATCTATGGCCTTTACAGTAAATGCTTAAAATACCTGTCTTTCATATAAAAGCATGGCTGAACACATTCCCTGCCCCTGAGCATTCATTTGAGCTCTGTTCCTGCTAATACAGTTTGATTTTATTGGTAATCAACGGTGTTGATAATTTTCAAACAATTCGGTATCTTCGGATGTATAAGGCAAAATTCGGAGCTAAATGTCAATGAAATGTATGACGGAAAATAAATTCATATACTAACAGAAGAGTTTATCAATGGACGGCTAAGAATATGGGAATCGTCTAATGCCCTAGGACGCCAGTATAGAATTTGAGGCGAAACATCATTAAAAAAAATGTGGTAGAAATGTAGTAGTACGGTTGTGGCAGAACACTACTTTTGCGAATGGCACTAAATTTGGGATGCAATAAACGAAAAAAAGTATTGCTAGCTTTATTCTTTATAAAATAAACAGATTTAAAAAAGTTTTATTTATGAAATAAAAGGAGTGGCTTTCTAAGGTTTGATTTAAATAACTCTTTTTTAATATCAATGATTTTCTGTATTTCCCTCCCCCAAGCCTTTACCATAATGCATATTAGAAAGAATTAAATAACGAGTGTATCTCATATTTAGAGATTCGTAATTGGCAACGCTTGAGTTTCTGTTTACGCAGCAATTTAACGGGCCCTCTGATGCCACGATTAAACAGTTGTTACGCTGGTGACATTTGGCGAGTGAGTGCTGTAATGATCTGTTAATAGCGAGTTCTAGGCAGAGACGTATTACCCAATAGGAACTGAAAACTATGTTGTAACTAAATTTGTCTGGTGCTAAGCTTAAATACTTTGTGTAGTTTCCGCAAGTAGCGGTGGGGATATCTTCGGTTGAGTTTCAGTTTCCAAAGTCTAAATATCGCATTAACAGATATTTATTTAAATTTAATCATCGTGCATCAACTAAAATTCCAGTATATGTATATATTACGTAACTATGACAGAAATAATTCTACCTAACTACAGTAATGATCTGTTAGTAGCGAGTTCTAGACGGAGACGTATTACTCAATAGGAGCTACTGTGTATAAACTTAAGTTCCAAGCTTTTTTAAGCCAAACGTAATAAATATGCTAGCCAGACTTCATTATATCTAAAAGTCAAACCGATATTATTATAAATTCTGTATAGAATTTCAATATCCGTGTATAAAAATTTTACAACTTATTAATAATAAAACATATCGAAATATCGTATTTACAGTTTCCTTGGAACTGCATAATTTTACTCTTATAAATCATTTTCTTTAAAAACCCTTTAAGAGGACATGTGACATGTCGACTGGCAAAATGCAACTATTTCAAGACGAAAGTTATTAGGGTATAACTTTTCTCAAAATAAACTTATACAGTTGATACTTTTTTTCAATTAAAATACATAAATTGTAGATTATAGAAAATACATAAAATATGCATTAAATGCCTAATGTTTTTAGAAGCCAGTTGTTTAATTTCACTTACCTTTGACGAATCTCTTGTGACAATGTGCTAGTTTGGTACACTTTTCTTGAAAAATACTGCAGTCATTTTCAAATCTTGCATGGTAGTTAAAAATATATCATTTAAGAATAATAAGAAGTATTTTACATTTTACTTAAAAAGAAAAAATATTAAAAATAAATTTGTAAAATGTTTTGAAAATCATAAAAAAATTAGTATAAAATTATTAATATATCCAATAGTACTGCTCCTAAATTTTATATCCTTCTTATTTTCAAAGAAATAGTAATGATAAACAACTGTAGAAAATTTGACTCTTCCAGGTTGAATAGTTTTCAAGAAAAGTGTACCGAAAGTTAAAAAAACGCATTTTGAGAAAAGCGATTTAAACACTATTAAGTTATAAAAAATATCATTTTAATATTTCTCTTCACCATAATCATCTTGAACTGACATTTCTACATCAAGCCGTTTTTGCTTTATAAATTTATTTTTATTTCTGGCAACTTTAGAAAGCTTTTGGTAAGCGAGCTGTGCCTCACGAATTCTAACACAGTCTATTTTTCGCAGACACTTTAGCATATAAAACCCTGGTTGAATTCCTAATAGTTTCATTACTCTACTGCGACTCTGTACACCATCATTAAAACACAATACTGCATCTAACAAGTCTAATTTTAATGTGATAACACTCACAAAATGAGTTTTCGGTGTGCATATCCAGATGCAATTATTAAAACTTTCACTGGGGTTTTGAGTTCTTCCATGACAGCACTTTTACAGTAGTTTTTTGTCAGACAGAGTTCTGAACACACTTTTAATAGCTAATAAGATGGGTGGTTCTGACAAAGAATGTTTATGCACATATTTTTTACCAGCTGATATGGCTTTATAGTAGCCACACCAAGAATCATCATCTAAATCATCAAAGGCCAAGAATCATCAAAGGCCGTGCTGAGGATTTTCGTCTGTGGACAATTTATGGAAATAAATTGCACATACGGATTCCACCATCTCATCTAATGAAGTATTGATATTGCGACGAATTGCTAAACCATAATATGTTTGTATTCGCATGATTTCAGTTTCGCTTAAACGGCCACGACCAGAAATCTTCTTGCCATCGGAAAGTTTCTCACTCTTTACTTCATTGCAAATAATTTTCAATCTTGTACCCATTCTTTTTTGTACATGGGCAATACACTATAATTTTTCAATAGTAGTATCAGACCCGTAAACCTTTTCTTCACACACTTTTTTGTAGCCTCTTGAATCACCATCCCCTAAGTATTTTATATAACGCACTCCACGTTCAGATTCTGAACGTTGAATGATTTAACGAACGCCATCAACTTCCATGCCTCCACTGTATCCTTCAGAGTTCTTCACACATTCATGGGCTACATGCTGTTTGTTTCTGCAAAATAGACAATACTTCGTCAGGCACTCTACATCCATAATTTTCCATTAAAACAGAGGTGGCACACACAACACCATTCAGTGAAGAGTGACCCACCATTCAGTGAAGAGTGACCCTAATAGGGTCACTCTTCACCCCTTCAGTGAAGAGTGACCCTGTTATTCAGTTTAGGAACTCAAATTTTAGAATTATATCGCACTTCAAGACATGACGTTGAAACATGCCATACTTCCTTAAAGTAATTTTAACCTATCCAAGAACATCATAGACCATCAAAATTCGTTTCGCGTTGGAACTTCTATCTTTTAATTCAGTTCGCAGTTTGAAGTCAAATAAATTGAATTTTCCAAAATAAATTTCTCGAGACTGAGTTGCTCATGCGTAGAGTCTGAATAAGTCTGAAAGCAATATACGTAGCCTCAAATCTTTTAGAGCCTTAAGCTGCTTTCCCTTTGTGTCCCGAAAAAGTAAAAACTAGTCAAAATGAAAGGAGATGATTCTTTAAAGAATTCAGCAAAGATTCAATTAACGTCTCAATACTCCGGCAAAGGTAAGATCTCCTTCAGTTTTCGTCCTTGTATTGCTAGTATGTTGTACGGACATTGTGAAAGGAAATTTAATTTAGAGATTTTTAAGTTGAGGATCCAGATTCATTTATAAACGAACGGTTGCTTTTAATTAAAGCTTTCAGAGAAAGTAAATGCAGTAAGATGCTTCTGCACTAATCATTTAAGAATTTCTTACTTAAGATGCTGTTTAAAAAACAAGGTGCTGGAGGGAAAATGAAATGCAATTAAATTTAAAAAAATATACATTGTTTTCTTATAGATGAGCCATTACATACAGGATCCAGATTTGTATGCATTCTTATATTTTTTGGCAGTCGTTATATACTTTATTCTTATGAAATCGCATGCATACTTAAATGTAAATAAAAATAAAGACCTGGTGTTTGGTTTGGGTTTATTTGATTATAGCAAAGTATGCTAAGACTATGTGTCTAAGGGAAGAGACGCCTTCGTGGAAGACTTTCTAAGGGAAACTGGCTCCTTTCCGCATTACACACAAAGAAAAACCATGAAAAGGCCTATCTGTCGAATCGAATCCAGTTAAAACTACCCGCGTTCAGCAACGTTACCGCTTTGCCACTGGTGGGCAAAATAAAGATCGAAACTGTTTATTTTTGCTAAGAAAATGATAGATTTTAGTTTTATTCGCAGACTTTATAGTTATGTATTTGATCGTAATTTAGCCACTTTCTTAATGTAGTTCTTAATTGAGTATATTTAGTCTTAATATAGTCCTTTAGTTTTTTTATCAGTCTTTTGCAACTGGTTTGGCACATTTTAGAAGTGCAGCATTGGTAATGAAGATACCTGTCAGCCGTTTCATCCTAAAAGCCGTAAGAATATTGTTCATAATCTCAATTTACAGAAAACTGTCTTAGTAGTAAAACTATAAATAATTACTTTATTAATTATTTATTAAATTATCGTGATTAAGAGCTTATTTCGTTTATTTACTAAACGAAGTATACATTTTCCTTTTCATTTCCGCCTTTTCAAAAGGGCAAAGGTAGTCAGAGTTTTTCCTATATGAATAACAGCGATATGTCAATTTCCCTCGATATATCGATAGAAAATTAAATAAATTATCTGCTAATCTAAGGTTTATCTTTTCCGTTCATGAAACAAAAACAGATTACCCTTAAGAGATTTTCTAAAATCAGATTTTACTTCGAATTGTTTCCGAGAATCAGATGACCTTAAAATGATGCAGCTTTTAGTAATCTGAAAGAAAGGAAGTACGGGGTTAATTTTGACTTTTTACACTTGTGGGATTTCAGTTAGTATATCAAGATTTCGAATCCCTTATATTTTAAAATAGCTTTACAGGAACAAAAGACTCTAAAATAACTTCGTGGTAGTGCTTCACTATGAAATTTGTCTTTTTAGACAAATTTTAAGATTTACTACTTAGCTCTTAATTTAATAAATAATGCAGTAAAATTGTAAGTATCCGAAGTTCTGTTGACCAAAACTTCAGACTCTCTAATCTCTTTTGTTCTTCTTAGCCAAATAACGTTAAACAACATGGTTACGTTATTCATAGTTTTTAATATTTTCATTAACTTAAATGATATAAAATTTAGTTCAGAATGTATTTCTTAAGAAATTGTACGTAATACTATTATTTTGAATTTTGTACAAACGTTAATAATTTTAGTGAAATTATTATGTGAAATTGTAGCATACGTTTTTTGTATGGATCACGAATTGCTTGAAAAAGACGAAGCTCTGAAAAATAAGATTGCAAGGACAAGTAAGTCTGTTTAACATTCAGTAAATGGCTATCTCGCTAAATTGGCGAGATATCGCCAAGTTGATGATGGTTTTTGTGACTAATTTTTGTCGTGGCAAAAAATCGCCAAAAGTAGCTAAAATTGGAGATCATTTTGGGACATTTTGGTCCAAGCCCTGTATAACTATAACTGATACTGTAACTGAATAACTGTAGTTGAAAATTAAATAAAGTAGTTGTTAAAATAAAATTAAATAAGTAATTGGTCCCTATATCTAAATGTAACAGTATCGGACCCCCATATTTTATAAAATTAAATATGTAATTGATAAATAAAATTAAATAAGTAATCTATAAATAAAATTAAATATCTGACCCTAATTTTAACCGTATATGACCTTCCAGTGATTATTTTTGAAATATTAAGTACTAGAGAGTTCTTGACGGTCAAGGGGGATACATAAGATCGGTAAGCGTATTAGTTTCTCAGTTACTTAGTTTGGCTGGCGTTACTGGAGCTCAAATCGTATTGAGAGATCTCCGTAGGAGCTTTACTTTTTAGATGCGTTTTCATTGTGCTGTGTTTAACGTTGTTGCTAGTTTGAAGTATAACTACTTATTGTACTCTATGCTACTGATAAGAGCTGTACGAGTACTTTTGTGGAAAGTTCCAGAACTGTAATTTGTTCCCTTCGGTAAAATAAACTTTACCAAGCTATAACTGATTTTTTGTGCATTCAACCAACCCGTACGTACACAATAATATTATACTTATTATTTTATTCTTTAAAGCAATGAAAAATGCATTTTTAATTTCAGTTGAAAAGAAATAAGTTACATATTTCGTTTCAAGCTAGCAAAAAAATATTTCCTTATTTAATTTTATTATCATAAAATTACAAAAGTTACTTATTTAGTTTCTGAGCCTACAAAAAAAAAAGCTTTTGATTTTATTGTTTTATTTAAATTAGATTAATAATATACTGTGAGTTTAACAAAAAAAATCATTTAGCATATTTTTGCTTAATTGTTTAAAAAAGGGCGTTTTATTTTTTCTTTGAAATGAATGTATTTTATAACAGCTTAATCTTAATTTGAATACATTTCAGTGAGCAAATAAATAAGGTTCCCGCACATGAACTGCAATAAAAAGGCCTTTGGCCTTGAGATAAATTTAATTAGTTATTTTTAATATGTAAAGAAGCTGTGGTCCTATTTAATTCGAGTATCTTCAATTAAAACTGTATTAAAGGGATGGTCTTTTCCGTTCAGGTGACTTTACTCATTAGTAGGGCTTGGATTTCGATGACCTAAAAATTCTCTGAAATGGCATTAAAAACTGCCGGAAAATAAATTAAAAACTGGCACAAATACCCTTAAAATAAAAAACAGTTCTTCCCAAAGTAAAAAAAAAGTCTGAAAGTTTTCAGATTTTATATCACGCCCAAAGGGGCCTTTTTTTAACGTTTTGTGTGTTACTTTTTTTTTTTTTGTTAAATACCAAGCTTAAATCGAGAATTAACAGTAAAGAATACTTCACTGACATAATCGTTTACTTTGTTGATCTTACACTTTTTCGTAAATGTCTACGAATGTCATTCAACAGCGGTGTAACATGGGATAATAACAAAAGGATATAAAAAGGAGATGAGAATGTTTTTTTCTGTACAGTGTTGCCACTGCTCGCTTTGAAATCGTTGCGATTGTTAATAAACAATTCCTAAAAGTTTCACAAAAACATGAAATAGGTAATGAAACAAATTCCTAATTAGGGCTTCCAGATGCCCATACTCGAGTGAAGGACTACGTTATTCAAAATTTGATATCTCTAGGTACCGTTGTTTTTTCACAGTGCGAGAAACATGCATTCATGCAGATTCTTCATTAATGAATTTCTTTAAATATAACGCAGGGCTGTAATATTTTGTGCCAACAATTTGAAAAGTGAAAAGCCATTTATAGTGAATTCCAAAACGAAATTAATAGTAGCCCTTCTGGGCAAATTGCCCCTTTGGGCTAATAATTTAAAAAATGGCCCAACTGATCATTATTGACAAAAGGGTCAATCCAAACAATTACACATACATGTCACTTGAATTTAATTTTTTCTCCCGAATTTTCATTCTAACACAAATGTACAGTGGTACTAAATTATTAAGTGCTTTCGAATGTGAAAGATCGTCTATTGTTTATCGGCATATAAGTGCTAGTATTGTTAAAAGTTTCTCTAGACATCTACTGTGGTCATTGAAGCATACTTGAAACAAAAAAATTTCATCGCTTACTGTTAACTCTTCTTTACTTTCGAAAGAACCTGTTTCCCCTGTCAATATGAGGGATATTTTCCGCATAGTTTTGTAACCCAAACAGTGTCAAATTTAGCAAATGCAGTATCTGAAACTTTGCCTTTGGCCTTTTTTTAATACATTGCCTAATTTATTCTTAAAATTCTTAGAAATGACATTTAAACATCATTGATAACGCCCTCATGACAGAGAGGACAAGAAGATTATAAAATCAGTTTTTTGTGGACATTACATGCCTCCCTTGTGACAATGCCTTAAAGAGAGAAGAAAAGTGTTAATTGAAGAGTAACTTATTCAGTTTGATTACTAATATGTTTCAAAATGTACTGCAATACACAGATATGCCTTAAAATACTCTCAAACTGCTCTAAAATCTTGAAAAATGCTTTAAAAAGGAAAGTACTTAAATATGCATAGGTCATCAAAATCCTCTTTTTTTTTACTGCCCATTTCTTCTTTTAAATTTTGCAGTACTTCTTAATTCAATGCCCTCTAAAATATAGTACACTGCGTATTTAAGAATTTAAGAAAGTATTTAAGAAGATTTAACTTTCCTCGACTATCAGTGAGTATAGAAATAGAATACCAGTTAATATATGTTTTTCTGCTGACAAATTACCTTGTAAATGGTTTACATTTTGCAGTTGACTAAATTTAGGTACACAAAGTGGCTTACACTGTTTAAAAACTAGCGACCAGTAGTGTTCCTAACTGCTTTCCATCTTGCTGTTGTTTAGCATTACAACGTGATGTTTGTTGTCTTCAAATTTCACGCCCGGATCACCTTGTTTCGAATGTGAGATAAATTCTCCAATTTATGGCTCGAATAGTATTTAGAAATATGCCTATTTATTTACAGGTTGAAAATATCTATTTACAGAAAGGAAACCAATTTTCAAGATGCTATCTTGAAAGTAAAATATGAAACAATTTTTTACTTTAAGCTTTTTCAATGAAGGCAAATTTCGACGAAGTTTAATTGTTGTCACAAGTATATTTATCAGATACTTCCCTCGAAAGTGTTAGGGTAAATTCAAACTCAGTAAATGCTGATGAGAGAGTTTTAATGTAGTTCGTACTGTTGTGTATCGAAAGCTTTCGATGAGCTAATTAATTAAGTAACTATTGAGAAAGTTAATTAAGTAACTATTGAGTAATCAAAATTTAATCTTTCATTTTCCCAATTTATGCTACACAACGTGTGTTTTTACTTAATTTCTGCGTAATTTTGTTTTATCTTAATTTGGGTTTTTCATACTTAAGTTTCTGCATTCTTAGCTTTCGTCATTCGCGAAACTTGTAAACGGCAGACAATGGAATTTGTATATTTTCCACGCAATATTTGAATTTAAAAATACTTAATTTGTGTTCACATATTTATGATTTATACTGCTACAGAAAAATTTTATCTTCAATTTGAGACTACTTTCGAATCAATTGTTAAATTAGTTTTTGAGCTATGGCAATTTATTTAATTAATTTTCCTTCTTTCGTGGGATAAATTTTAGGAATTCGACTTCTAAGTTGCTTCTTTCCTACTGTATTTCCGACGTTGGGTTTAGGTTTGCCACACTCCACTGTTCCCCAGGTGTTAGTTCGACGATTCTTCTGGCGATTGTAGATTTAATGGTTGACCTGACATTTAAAAAAGTGTGAAATTTTACAGGGGTGTAAGGTGGGGTTTGGCGAATAGGGTTTTCACCGTTTTAGTGGGTTTTGTTGACGGTTTCTGGCATTCTTCTTAATAAAAAGGCGTTGCAGCTGCCGCTCGCCTTTTTTTTTCGCTCGTTTTTCGGGGATCGTGAATGGAGCATTAGCTCTTTGATTTGAAACGGGGCTTATTGCTCCCTCAGTATGTTGATATGATTACCAGCTAAGCTGTTTTTTTTTTGCTGGCTCGGGCCTTCCTCCATAATGAGTTTCCAATAGTAACGTTACCTCCTTTAAAGGGAAGTTTGGCCCTCCTAATACTTTTGAATTATATTGCAATTAGTTTCGGCTATTGAAACAAAAAAAAAACAATATGTTGAACTCTCTATAATTTCGAAAATATCCTCCTACATTTGATTATTCCTTCATCTACAGTATGCTTGCTGACTGGAAGTCGGATTGATGGCTTCGGAAAATACGCTCCTACGTTTGGTTATTACTTCATCTACACTATGCTTGCTGACTGGATATCGGATTGATGGCTGCTGAAAATACCCTCCTACGTTTGGTTATTATGTACTTCGTCTACACTATGCTTGCTGACTGGAAGTCGGATTGATGGCTTCGGAAAATATCCTCCTACCTTTGGATATTCCTTCATCTACACTATGCTTGCTGAATTCCTGGAAGTCTGATTGATGGCTGCTGTGTCCGTGTCTCCAGTTCGCGTAAACTCACTTCCGCTGGAGTCTTCTACGTAAGCCATAGTACCGGTAAAAGCTTTTACAATTGTGATCCGTTCCAGTCTGCCGGGAGCCGATGAATCTTGCTGGAGGGGGACAGAGTGATTGTCATCTTCGTTCAGCTAAGTTTCCCTTTTGTCGTTTCCTTTATCTTATTGGGTTAATCTTAATGAAAAAAATAAGTTTTCTTAATCGTAACTTTACACGAACTTATTTTATTTAATTTTTAGAAGGGATCTTCTTATTTTAAAAATGTAAATTATAGTGGCTTAATTTTAGAAGGATTTTTGTTTTAAAGAATTGAGATGTTGAGGAATTTAAAATTTTATTTTATTTCGTGAGCATACTATCCTTGCTGAGGTTAAGGTAATTGGAAACTGAAATAGATTTGTTTAAGTTTTTAATACTCTTAAAAAAAAGGATGGTCTTTGTTGTAACTCAGTTTAATGAATAACTAGGATGAACAATTTATAGATTGATCTATAAATTTTCATCCCAGTTATTTTCATACTAATTTATAGATTGATCAGAATTCTTTTATTTTCTGTGCAATAATAAGATGAAAAGAATATAATTGTTAAGAAAAATTAGTTTTGTTTAAAAGTTAAAATTGTTAAAGAGATGAAATAGTTATGTTTGATTAATTAGTTTGTTACTAAAATTTGAAGGTGTTTATTTTTTATGAAATTACTGAATTGTTAAAACAAAATGTTTCGCTGTTGAAGCTAGAATTTTCTTAGATTATTAGATTCATCTCCGGAGAGATGAATGATTTTTGTTTATTTAAGTGATATTGATTCACTCATAATTTGATCTGCTTGGAAAATAAATTCTAAAGTTTTCTTAAATTTTAATATTGATTGTTGTGTTTTTTGTTATGTCTAAGTTACATATTTTTATATACATGATCTATCTTAGATTCACTTGCATCAAGGTTTATGGGTTGTTTAGGTACAAATTTACACAACGTAAAAATGTTATCTTTTAATTAGTTTTGAGGAAAATTGTTAACTTTGTTCTGTGATGTCCTCCTAAAAGGCACTACGAAACAGTACTACGTTTGAAACAAACTAAACGCTATTAAGTGAATCACAGGGAAATTCTGTATTGACACCTGAATCTATGTTTGATTACTGAAATTTGTAGAGAATCTGTCAAGCTTAAATTAGTTCTTACATATATAATAGTTGCAGATCTCAAATAATATTACAACTAAAGTCCTTCCACTTTGACTTTCATTCTTTAATTAGCATGCACTCAAGTTATATATGGTTTACAACAGCAAAGTTCAACATATTAGCTAACTTGACAAAAGGCTTGGACCTTTTCGAAAGGAAAAGGAACATTTTCGTTTTGAGCAGAAAGATTTCAGCAGCCAAGGTTTGTTGAATAACAACGGATTTAAGAAATTGAGACAATCCTATACGTAGTCATTAGTAGCACACTGAATCTGTCATTTATTTAAAGACTTCAATAATGTCTACGTTTTTTACAGTTCCTACTGCTGAACTAATTTGTTCTTTCTATTCCGTATCTGGGGTCCAAAATAAAACGATCAGTTATAAACTATCATGAGGCATAGAGTTGGGAGTCCCTGTAATCAACGTTCTGACGCTGTGGAGATACATTTGAATAACTAAGTTTTGTTGAATCATTGCGAAATGCAAAAATTAAGACATTTCTTACACGTGACCTTGTGATTTTATGGCTCGAGTTGATTACTCAAAGATTACGGTTAGGATCAATCTCTGTGTTCTATAGTGCTTACTCTCAACTCTTCAGTTCTCAGTATTTCACGTCCTAGAGTTTTGGGTGATAATTTATCACCAGACCTAGACTGGTCTACCAGAATTCCTTACACCGAAGATATTCTGATTTTGTACATACAGGTGTGAGTAGGCAAGAGTTTTGTTTTATTTAAGACATTCTTCCATATTTTCTTGTGCTGTTATCCCAGTACACTGAGTTGGTTATTTAAATGCTCCGATTTTATTCTTCCTATATTCGTTAATTTTAACATTCGCTAAAACTGATCTCTTCTGCACACAAGGCGCCCGAACTACGTTGGGGAACATTATCTGTAACCAGACTTGAGTTAGTTAGTTGGGGTCGTCTATCCTCACACTAGTCGCCTTAAGGTAGGAAAAAATAAGGAATTAAGTCATTCTTCTCATTTATTCTTGAGCTTGCATGAAACTGGTTTCTGAAGTAATATTCCGAAAATTGGCTTTGAAAAAAACACATTGAACCTCTTAAGAAGGAAAAAATAAATAATGAAAACAATTTCCTTCAAGATACTCAGGAGAATGTTTCGGTTTTTTAGCGTCGTAAACGTAATGCCCGTAAAAAAAAACCTTTATTTGCTGAGCGTGCTGACGCACGAGAAAAAATAGACACTAACCCATAGAATACGAGGTGGGACCTATAGAAATTTACCACCTCTAGTAGGAACTCTTTTTAGCAAAAAATACTTCTACAACATACAACAATAAAATACAATATTTACATAGAACCCTCATGCAATTTCTATTTTAAGAATTTCTACGCGTGCTTCAAAAACGCATCGTGGTAAAGTGGCAAAAGAAAACGTATGAAGAGCCAAAAAAAATTCTTGTATACATTCAAGCACACATCTCGATAACATCTTAGTTCTTTCAGGGAAAACGCAACAGTTTTGTTCGCCATGCATGGTCCAGAAAAAATGAAAATATGGAATATTAAGAGAACAAGCAGCCTACCTTGGCGACTAGCAATCTTGTTGCCATGGTAACGATCCTCCAACTGTTCCGCCGACCGCCGCCCTCCGCCGACAGCCTATAGAAGAGAAAGAAATGATAAAAAGAAGAAGTTTAAACATGTTACATAACACAAGAAAAAAAAGACAAGATATAAAGAAGGATACATGAACTAAGAGAGAATAGAGGAAATACTTGTTTCTTTTTTGTCTCCAGTTACGGAACACAGCCTTTTCTTTACTAATGATTTCTAACTTTCGTTGTATCAGTTATGCATTCAGTTAGAGGTTTTAAGATCTTTTCTAAAGAAAATTATAACTGTAAAATTTTACTTTAAGTTCAAATAACCAATAACAATTTTTACTTCACTATTCTTTATGCTTTTACTTATTGGAACTATGTAACTCACTCTACAAATATAGTAAAGCCTCATTTATCGAAACTAATGGCATATGAATACCGTTTGAAGTACCTCCTTTTTTTAAGATGACTCACAATTTGATTTGTTTTAATAAAAGTGACTCATTTTGGAAATTAATATTGCTTAGAACAGTGATCTCAAACATGTAGCACTCGAAGGAATTTTTTTGCGGCTAGCGAAAGCATTTTAAGTGTGCATTTGTAGCAAATACGGTGCCAAAAGTCTAGATATGAATAAGGTTATTGAAACAATAACTAAAACAGTAAATGTTTTCTAAGGTCAAAGTCTGAATCACTGAGTATTTTGTATTTAATGGAGAAACTGAAAGTGACAGAGAAATTATGTAGTACACTGAGCTGAGGTAGTTAAGTCGAGGAGCTTTATTAAAACGGTTTTTAATTTAATAAATAAACTCAAAAGACTTATGACAGAATAAATAAATAAATAAATAAATAAACCCACAGAGGAGTTACATAACGATATATGGATTTAGCATCTCTTGCTGACTTAAAGGGACATTTAAATATTTTAAATAGAAAGCTGCAAAGAAAGAATAAACTTATAATTGATATGTATGCCTGCATTAAACCTTTTACAGTTAAATTACAATTAAGTAAAGCACTAGTTGAATAAAAAATATTTCTTTTATTTTCTAAATCTTATACTTTGCCGTATTATTTTAAATAGCAAATCTCGAAAATGTCAACGAATCTTAGCAATATTACAGCAAGAATTTGAAAAAAGATGCATTATTTGTAATGCATTTTAATCCAATTTTACATTAATTTCATTATAATTAAAACGAACATAAATAACGCACAAGAAAACTCACAAATTAATTTATCATTGTGATACAAATCTTTTTCAAAGATTTGAGAATACAGGTTTGATTAACTTTTACCCGTACTTGTCAAAAGATAAAATACATTCAGTTACGAATTTTTATAATAGTAATAATCTTTTGGTTTGGACGTACATTGATATGTTAACAGTGTTATTCGAAAATGAAACTAAATAAATCTGAGAAAAGAACACGATTGACCAATGAACATCAACTTTTGAATTCTGAATTCACGGTGCATTGAGCGTGTTACAGAAACATTATTTACACATGCTTTTGAAAATCTTGCCCTAAAACGTTGGCGTTTATGATAGAAATCACAACAACGTGTCGCTGATGTAGAGAACAGAGAAAGTTGCCGATTTGGCCTGTGGAATGGGGGACAACAAGTGTGGTGCTCCTGCAAAGTTCAGGAAGAAGAAGTAGCACACAATTGTAATAAAAATACTGTCTTGAAATCGCACATAGACGATTTACATTATACACAGAAAAAAGGCAGAATGTTTTTGCAAGATAATTGTTCAGGGAAACTTCCTTCACCATGATGAATATAAAATTAAAATACAGGTGACAGGTGAAAGCAGGTCCGGACGGCTTACATAGACTAATCGGGTATCGTCCGGATCCCGCAAAAAATCTACATAATGTATAAAATGAATAATTGTAACTGATTACATTTCAAAATTGAAGTTCGGTCAAAACGTCAAGGCCTTCCATGACTATTTGTGTTTTCCCCATTATAGAATTAGAGAATTTGCTCGTTTGTTTCTCTAAATGAAAGATTCAGTTTTTATTAGGATATTTTTAATATAGTTCATAAATGACTGTGACTCCTTGTCATTGGGTAAGCTTGTTCACTATTAATTGGTTTTTAAGGTTTAGTAGAAGAAGAAATGATATTTTATAATATATAGTAAAGCTGGATGATGTTGATCATTTTTCGGTGCAAGTTTTGAGATTCTTTCTTGGATTTTTATATTTTTAGGGTACCGTTGGCAATCTGTATAGGAGGCAACGTGATCCCTTCCACAGAGACCTCACTTCCCAGGAAAAGTTTTGTCTTTTTTATAAATATTATTCAGGTGATTTTGAGCATACTTAAGACAGCGAGCTTTATGATGACATGGAATATTTTTTGATTAAAAGATGATTATTCAGAAGAAAGTTAATCTTGAGGTATAGACGGTGAACTCCATGTTTTATAAATACACAATGGATAGATTTCTGTACTCATTTCAAAAGATTAGGCCTGAAAAATCTTAATAAAATAACTGCAAGACAATGTACCTTCACACAATTCCATTATCATCAAGCAGTTTCTAGCAAAGGAAAGTATAACAATTCTCAGCTGCCTACTTAGTCACTAGATGTGCAAGCAATAGTTTACTTTTTTTTTTCTAAATTGATATCTCATCTCGAAGATGATTATTTTATCAGCACTGAAAAGTTCTGAAAAACAATCAAACAGCAGTTGTAAGACCCCCACTTTGTAAGGACAGCACATCGAAGGCTAAAAGGTAAGGACCCCGTTTTATGCAAATTTTAATTTTGCACGAACTTAATCCGAAAACTGTGTAGACGCATTATGTATTTTATTACTTTTTAATACATACATTGTTCAATGCACATAGATTTCATAATAAGCAGTGTGGTTGTGAAGATGCTATAAGGCCCTATATCAGTAAAATATAAACTTTAAGCATTTCAATCCTATTTCAATCCTACTAATCTAATCAATCAGCATCCTGCAAAATGAATTATCGCTTCGTCTAAAAAAGTGAGACAGAATCTTATGAATGTTTAAAGAATCCTTTTTATTTAAGCTTGAATTTAACAAAGCCAGAACTTACTTAAAGGAGAAGTAATACACAGATCCACATCATAAAAAATTGTTAATTAACATGAAATACTTTATGACATTACTAGAAATGTGAGATTTATTACATTTGAACACATTTAGAGCTTTTTTTATTTATGCTATGAGTCAAAAATTACAGTTAGAAATTTATGGATATTATAGCCATGAAAATATGTATACAACTTATAAATGACCCATCTTTCTGAGAATTTTTGACTTAAATCACATTTTATTCTATTAACCATTAATATCATTTCAGAGAAATATGTTCTAAGAAATGTGAATACATTCTTCGATGAGTTTATATCCTGATAAAGAACTAAAGTGGGAAAGGTTGTAGTCTTGGGAGTTATTTGAGCTATATACAAAACAGAAGAAACTAATTAAAAATAATGATCTTGCAATACAGCAAGAATACTGCAGTTATAGCCTCGTTAAATATTTTAGAATTTTACGAAAATTTTAGTTGCGGAATGATGTCTCTGTTATTTGGCCTATAATTATGAATACAATGTTTAGCCGTTTTACAACCGCATTCCATTATTTATTGATTTGAGCAGTTACAGATTGGAATTCTCATTATTCATACTCCGTATATAGAATCAAATTGAAAACCCTGTGTGTTACAACTGTTGAAATTTTAATTACGAATGGCATTCAAGCATATGCTTGCGGCAGAAAGGATACTCTGAGTTATTAGCAAAGTTCTAAAATTATCTCATTTTCTGATCATTTCGCCTGTATATATTTTACTGTATTTAATTTCAAAGGTCAGATATGACATTTGACTTACTGAATTGTGAATCTACTACTGAGCAAATGAAAAGAAAATTTGGAAAATAATCTAAAAGAAACCAGATATGGTAAGTTTTCAAAAAAATGTTAAATAGCAAAGTTTAAAAATAAATAAAAAAAATACTCATACACATACACTTATGAAAATGTTTAAACATACATATTCAGTTTAAATTTAACTGTTTATTTAATAAAGCTGAACTAGAAAATTTTTTTCAAGCCTTTTAATAAATTCCTTTTTTTCTGTGGAGAAACTCATTTTCTCCTCTTTATTCAATACATCATGAACTTCAGTGGGAATAAAACAACGCTATTTGGTGCCATTTTTTTATTTCGAATTTAGGAAAACGCAAAATAACTTTATTCGTAGTCAGTTTTGCTTGGAATGTCATTTTTGGTATATTGTTACGTTATACGAATAATTCGTACAAAATGAGTGAAATTTTTATTTCCCTAAAACTATTGCTCTTAGTTATATAATCCTAATTTCAGCGTTTACAGAATAAACTATAAAATTCAATCCTGGTTGAAGGAAGGTTCTATAAATACAAAATCTATCTAACATTTTATCTTGTCTCCGTAAAGTTAAATTTCTATTTATTAATATATTCTACATATTATAACAATTTAAATGTAAGATATTTTAGAACTTTATTCAAAAACAAATTTGCCAGCTTACTTCTCATTAATATACATTAAAGGAACATGTATGATTTTATAGATTGATTTAAGTAACAAGTACAAAACAGAGATTGAAGGTTTTTAGTAATTAACGGCTCCATTTCGAGTAAAATAACACTTGCTATTAAATTTAGAACTGGCTCGATGAAACCATTAATTATGCATTTGTCTGAAAATTTTGCATTTACACGGAATGTTTTGTACTTAACCTTTCAATACATTGCAACTGTATTTTATTTGATATTTTTTCCTTTATGAAAATCATAGATAGCACAATCAAGACCTGAAATACTGAAAATATTTTCATAAAATTCTCGAAGTATAAAGCCTGTAGCTGTCTTCTGCCAATACCCTCTACGGATGAAAATACACAGATAAAGGTTTCGAGGAAGCGTTAATGTATACCTGGATCCTATTAAAATGAAAAAAGCACGAAATTAAACTTTGATTATTCTTTGTGAGCGGAAAACTATATCATTAAACTATATTGAGGCAGAAAAATTATATTTCGTTAGTTTGATATTTTTGACAGAGTATTCGAGAGTTTACTTTAGGTTGGATTTCTTTGCTCAGAATTTTAGAAAGTAAATGAACTCGTATTTACATTATGTATGAGAAAGGTATGAAACGATTCCTGAACCGTTTACTGAAAGAAACTCAGAGCTAGTGCTACTTCTCAGTGGTCTGATCCTCTCGTTTGATGTAGAATGAAGTAGGTTTCTTTAGACACGAAGGTTATTAACAGTAAATAAGATACTGCTGCTGATTGTTATTCTTCTTAAGTTATTCAGCGTAAGTTCTTTGGTAATATAAGAAAGCTTTTAGTTTTAACTATCTTTTAATGATTAGCCCTTAGCAATTGTTGCCAACTATATGATTCAATAGATTGTTTTCAAAAGATACTCGATGAATCAGCCTTACAACTTTTACCGTATTCCCATAATCTAATTTTTTAATTAATTGATGTAAAAAACTATGAAAGGAAAATAGGAGAAAATACTTGCAGTACTTTCGTATTCTTTACAAATCGAAGAAATTTATATTTATTAAAAATTATTATAACTAAATTTCCTACCTTTAGCTACCAGTATAATTATCTGCATATCAAACTGGACTTTCAAACTCCATTCCGGCACTTCTTTTAATTTTTTAAGAAGAAATTGTAGAAAATGTTTAAGTTTACTAACAATAAAAAATTTTAATTTTACAAAGAGACATAAAGAATTTGTTTGTTTTATTTCAAAAGTGTTCGTTGAGAAGCGACATTTATGATACGTAGTACAAGTATGGTCTTTCCTCTTGTATTATAACAAATGTTGTGGTTATCTTTTGTTAATATCTAACTTTCGTGTTCTAGCTTTGTATTCAAGATTTTTTACTGAAAGCTAAAATAGGCTTTAAATTCCAGATCGTATTTCGGTAAAACTATATGAGGTAATCGAAATAAGTAAAGTATTGTAAATAAGTAAGGTAATGGATTTTCACACATGGGAGAAAGGTGGCTTTTCGAATATTTTCTTGATTATTCATTGTTACGTATGTATGTTCAGTGTTGTTTATGACTTTAATAGGTTATAACGAAAACGTAAAGATAAATGCTTAAGTACAAAATTCCTAAAGATGTTCAACAATAAATTTACTGAGTCGGCAGAAATAATCGCATTTTTCTGTTGCTATTATAAATAAAAGCCGAGACAGTTTTTATTTGCTACTGCCAATATATCTTTTAAGACACATGAGAAAAAATTCAGGGAACATATGCAAGATATAATTTGCTCGCTTCATGGCTTTCAGTTTATGTAAAGCTGCACTCATTACAAAATTTTCAACTGGTTACTTAAAAACAAATATTAAACATATCCTTGTGAATTTTTGACACGAGTGTATGAAACATTTTTAACTTGCGGCGACTGGAATATTTTCTCTACGGATATCATACAAAATGTTATTTTTTCAAGAAAAATATTTCCTTTCTAATTGTAAAACTTCTTTTCCAAAAGTGTTTCTTTGTATTAAAAATTTATGCAAGGCGGAAATGTACATTTGGGATCAGTATTTAAGGAAACGACTGAGACAGGAAGGAGCTTTATAAAATGCTTTATTTCATTAAAAAGGTTTTTTGAACAAACTTTTATTATTTAAAATTTGTTAAAGCCAAAAATATGAAAATTCTAATATTTTAAATTCTACAAATATAATACATACAATCCAAAAATTATATTTGTTGTATTATATTTTACCTTATTTATTACAAAATGCAACATGCAGTGAAAACCACAAAACAGCATACGGCTGCTTGCATCTCAGCAACATCAATTTTAATCGAATTAACAATATTCGCATTTTCCCGATATACATTGACTTAACAGGCTAAGTAAAATAACTAGTAAATTATTAAATAAAACATATTTTTAACTTTCTTAGTTTTACACATTATTTTTAGAAATGAAAAATTTGAGGGATTAAAATTTCAGAGGAGGATATTTGGGTTATATTATGAATAGAGAAAGTAAGCTCTAATGCGAGAATATCTTCGCTCACTACAGCGGATATCTAGTTACATTACCTCATTAAATTAAATGATTTATACCATTTAGATTTTTAAGCAATTTAGGGTTTAATTCAAAATATCTTTTACGTTCACAACACCAATATTTAACGATAAATTTATATTTATACTTGTAGTAAGGCCAGTTATGCAGAAACATATAAGGAGCCTTAGATTTCGTTATATTTTTCTTTTTCTATATTACTTATTAAATACACTAAATTAAATATCTACCGTTTGTTTATATCGAAGGAGGCATTTTCTAGTGACAAACCATTTCGAAAAGTAATGTTTTTCTAGTTTTCTTTAGTTGCTCTTTTAAGCTGAGCCATATACGACAGAGCGAGCCAATTGCTCTGATATTCTAATTGATGTTTCATGTAATAAATTAATTGAAATGCACCTATAAAGTTAGAAAACATGTATAAAAATATGAAAGCTTTCAGATTTTATATTACGCCCAAAGGGCCGTTTTTGTACGTTTTGTGTGTTACCTTTATTTATTAAATATCAAGTTCTTCGCACTTAAACCATAATATTCAATCCAACAGCAATATCGCAAAATAATTTTAAAATGCGCATACCTTTAGAATTTCCGATACACAATCTCGTGCGCTGGAGGTAAATTTTTTTCCCGTATAGTGTTCCTATTGATCGCTTTGAAATCGTTGAGTTTCTTAATCAAAAATTTGTTAAATTATTATAGAATATGAAATCGATTATAAAACAAATTCCAAATTCGTAATTTGGGCTTCCAAATGCCCATATTCGGCGCAGCATTACGTTATTCAAAATTGGACGGCTCTAGGTACCGATGTTTTACCATAACGCCAGAAACATACATACATTTATGCAGAATATTCATTATTTTATTTCTTTAAATACAGCACAGGGCGATAATACTTGCTGGCAGCCATTTGACAAGTGAAACGGACATTTAAAGTTTTCAACGCAAAATACCGAAACGAAATTAATACCCCTTATGCCCTAACGCCCTTTGTGGTAACAAATGAAAGCCCCATTGTCTAATATCGTATTAATAATAAACGTGCGCATAAGGCTTATAAGGTATTTTTCCCGCCTTCTTCGCATGCCTTCGTGGTGTAGTGGTCTGCATGCTCGACGCGTATTTGAGAGGTCCGCGGTTCGATTCCCGGTGAAGGCTTTGCTCATTTTTCACAACTCCTGCCTCCAAATAAATACCTAATGTCTCTACACTGGCGCCCGAACTAAATAGGTCGTGGATGATGATTCTCCACCACCGGGATTTGGCGATTGGGTCCCTAAAACCCCAGTCGCCCTTTAAAAGGGGGAGTATATAAGATATTTCTCCCGCCTTCTTCGCATGTCTTCCTGGTGTAGTGGTCTGCATGCTCGACGTGTATTTGAGAGGTCCGTGGTTCGATTCCCGGCGAAGGCGTTGCTCATTTTTCACAACTCCTGCCTCCTAATAAATACCTAATGTCTCTACAGGCTGTTATATGATATTTGCATTGACTATGGAATATATTACCGCAAACGCAATCAATCTCTTTGTCGTATATAGTATAAGTAATGTTATGTATTACTGATTTCAGTTGTGATTTAAGTTGTTTTAAAGGTAATGATTTAAC
>KK120213.1:0-22404 GCA_000611955.2 Stegodyphus mimosarum
GATGGCAGGTTGAGCCGCTGTTCTTACTAGTGGAGCTTGTTCTCTGGGAAAGTGAATAAAAACCTTGGCCTTTATGCGCCGGATGGATACGCGGGTGCTCGTATTCAACCGGGCTGTATGTGACTTGATCGAAAGTTGCATCCCGGCTCAAATGTATGACGGTGGTCAGGGCTGCCTCCATTTCCGCTTTAATATGCAGAGGTAGAATTCCCGATATTATACACGCCGCTGTTGTGGGTGCAGTACGATATGCTTTACATAGATACAATGCATATGGTCTTTGAAGGGACGTAAGCTGCTTTATTTTCCTACTACCCATGGGGGTGGCCCATATGGCTGCCGCATAGAGGGCAATTTTCTCACTTACGGTTAGATAGAGCTGCTTTTGGATGTGGGGATTTCGTCCCCAGCCCTTTCCCTGGAATTGACGTGCCTTTTGAGCGATGGCGAACGTCCTCCTCCTCTGCCACCAAGACATGCAGAAAGGAGAGAGGAAATGGTCAAGAAGCGTACCACTTAAGAGGTCGCTTGGGGGGGGGCTGGAGAGACGATGCTAAAAATGAAGGCGGTGCATACCAAGAGCCGCAACTTTAGAATAATATAAATGAAATGTATACATGACATACAAAAATGGCAAACCTTATAAGCGTTAGGATTTATTAGATAATGGCAAATCATATCAGGGCATATGCGTAAGGGCTGTAATGCCTTAATAGAGAAATTTTGAAGGAAAATTATCTGGTATTCTCGTTATACATGCGAAAAAACACGAAAAATCCCAAGTAGTTAATCCGTTTGTCTCAGACGGAAACCGATTTGAACTGCAAGTATCCAGCGCCCGTTGGCAGGCCATATGCAGTGTTAATGAACAACTAATTTAATACAATTTCAAGTTAAATAAGCAAGCCTAAATTCTGGATCTAACACATTGTGTAATCCGAAAACTGTAAAGCATCATTTCGTTTTAACACACCTTGAGTTCAAATAAACACAAACAAAAACAACGAAGTCAAGAAAGTGATTGTGCAACCGGAAGCTTTTCCAGTAATTAACAGAGGTACGCTTCTTTTAACTTGGAATGGCATTTATATCAAATATCATACGCAAGCATTCCACGCATACATTTCAGGATGCAAAGTGCTTTCCCAAAACTCTCGTTTACACTTAATCTAATCCGTGAACGACTTGGCTTAACGAACCTCCAAATCTTGTGCAAATGTGAACATTCATTACATTAACCTTGGCTTCATGCAGCATCCTCTATATCCAACCATTCCAGGAATGCTTACCTATCAGAGAACCAATTCAAGCCATAAGCAATCCCTTCCACTCTTCGGCATGTCCGAACACGATTAAGACCTGAACATCTTCTGGAAGGGGAGGAGGGAACTGGGGATGTCTAAATCAATGTCCGTGATTTCCCACCAATCAAGAAGGCGTATCAACATCACTGGCCGAAGCACGTTGCAAGACTTAACGGTCCATGCCAGGAATGTGAAGGGGGTTCAGGGGAAGGCATCCACGCAGAAAAGTCATGCGATGATGATCATCATCATCATCATTCCGCAAGTAATCCGGGGTCCATTCCGAGCTGAACGCGGGAGTAAAGGGAATACGCTATTAGAGGTAAACGAGACGGTGTCTATAGTCTTAAAAGAGAGCATTCCAATCGTCTTTTCGGGATAATGGCAAAGGGGAGATCTTATTTTTTTGCGGACATCCTTTAAGAAATGGGTGTGAAAATACTATAATATAGACTTCAAGTGCGCCTGAAATGCGTTTTTATTGGAGTTCTTTCCCAGAAAGACTTAGTTTGTCTATCATATTTACACAACTTTATTTTTTTCCTTTTATCTCTGGAAAAATTTCACAAAGAAAAGCCTGCAAGTCAATTTCGAGGTAGATTGTGGGTAATTCCTTTCATCATCATCTAAATGAGATGGGATTATGGAAGCACGTTCCAGATTAAAGTATAGAGAAGGGGTTTGGTTTCCAAACTGTTCACTAGGCTGGACATTAAAATCAAACGCAGCTCCTGTAATTTATTTTACTTTGGAGAAAAATAACTTCCGCTATTTTCTATCTGAGAACAAGAGCGTGGAAACTGAATTAAAATTTCGGACAACCCTCTTTTCAGCCTATGTTGTAATTCGCAGATGTGTGGTAAATCGAATCGGTAAAATATATATATTATTGTGATGTTACGTAATCAAAACATATTAATACAACGTTTGCAATTGAGGTAAATATTAAATATTATATTAAACTAATATAACATCATAATAAATTATTATTTATAAATACACATTATTTATGTGTATACCCAAAGGATTCCTCCAATTAATACAGCAGTACCATCAAGTATTGTTCTTGGTTTTCTACACATACATACATTGCAAGATTTTTGTTAATTAACCAGTTGTTATCACTTGAAATAAACTCAAAGTTCTTCTTTCTGTTGTCCTACTCACGCGCAGTTAATTAGTTTGAAAGAGCTTAATTACCGTACATTACAGCGTATAAAGCGCACTTATAATTCCAAGCTACATTTTTTTTAATTTTTAGATATATTCGTCGTATTACACGTACACTTTTCTTTACAACGAAACGTGAACGAAAACATGTGCAACGCTCTTATCTTTTAAAGTCATTCATTCGAAGATGTTTTCCAGACTTTCGAATAGTGGTATACTGGAATCACAAGCGACAAGGAAAACACTACGTGTGGGGGCGAAATATTTGAGAAGGTCAATGATTCTGCGAGGAGGGTGGGGTGTATTCAATGCAGGTGTGTACAAGAATTTTATTCTAAGGTTTCGAGAAAAGGGGGACATAAATTGGCAAGCAAATGCACTTCCGACTGAAATGATGTTCTATAAGGTATTTTCTCCCTCCTTTCTGCATGCCTTCGTAGTGTAACGATTGCACACTACCTAATGATTTTACAGTGGCGCCCGAACTAAAAAGGTGGTGGACGATGATTCTTCTCCAGGATTTGTCGAATGGGTTCCTTAATCCCCAGTCTCCTTTTAAAAGGGGGAGTATATATGTATTTTCTTCCTCCTTCCTCGCCTCACGTAGTATACTCAGCGTGCACTGTTCGCTTTTCATGGCTCTAGCTTCAAAAATACAAGTAGTAAGCTCAGGTACTCTGGAGCCCAAAGGAAGCCGCTATGGTATAAGAGAACAACAGATGACGCTTGCCTGTTTCCCCCTAGCCTAATGACGTCATGGTTATTTTTCTACTCAACGCGATAATCTGATTTCGTGTGAAAGGTCTTCCTGGCATATTGGTTTGGGCATTCGCCTTCCATACTAGAGGATGCGGGTTCGAATCCAAGCTGTGCGGCTACTTTTAAAACTCATGCAATTACTTAAATTTTATTCATTAAAATTATTGCATTAAATTGAAAATAATTAGAAATAATGGCATACTAAATGATAAAATTTAATCATGTATGAATATAACTACAGGCAGTAAATAATTAAAAACAATTACGTATTAAACAATTAAAAAGAGCAAATAAATACAAGCAATTAAAATTAATCAGATACTTAAAATAATAAATTAAAAAAGTGATGTCAATTGAATTTGATGAATTTTGATTAACTGTATTTTTAAATTATAAGGTATTTCTCACGCCTTCTTCGCATGCCTTTGTGGTGCAGGTGTCAGAACGCTCGGCGCGTATCGAGAGGTCTGTGGTTCGAATCCCGGCGAAGACACTGCTCATTTTTCATTTCTCCAACTTATAAAAATCGTGGTGTCTCTACAGTGGTGCCGGAACTAAAAAAGGTGGCGGATGATGTTTCTGCACCACCAGGATTTGGCGATTGGGTCCCAGAATCACCAGACGGCCTATAAAAGGGGGAGTATATAAGGTATTTCTCCCGCCTTCTTCGCATGCTTTCGTGGTGTAGTTGTCAGCAAGCTCGGCGCGTATTGAGATTTCTGTGGTTAGAGTCCCGGCAAGGGCATTGCTTGTTTTCATCTCTCGTGCTCCTAAATAACCTAATGCCTCTACAAGTGTACTGAGGAAATCGTATGCTAAAACAATTGCTTTAGAAGGGGTCAGAACAAAAGTGGTCTGAAGAATATTCTGATTAATAAAAGTGGCCCTCATTTGAAGAAGCTTGATAAAAACCACATTACACGCTTAAAACACTCATGTCTTATTGGGGATTCGATTGCGTGTATGAAGTTATGATAGCCGTTTTCCTACAATAATGCCCGCAGGGTAAGATTAAAAAAATACGCGAGGTACGCGTTCATTTATACGAGGTTCCCCTTCCCTGAGGCTTTGCAAGGTAACTGAGCTGTGCAACATGCCCGTCTCGATTACCGTCTGATATTATAATATTGTTACGTTTTTCTCTTCTTACGTAGGTTAAGGGTTCGCGAATTTGGAGTGGATTACGACGACGCTTGATGAAGTAGCACGACACACTTTACTGGCCAGTATTTTTCAAGACAGCTCCAAAATCCCGCTTACAGTCGTCGAAGAGCTACTATAAACACCCTGAGACAATCAGCGACACAGCCTTCAGGCTATCAGGCAATAACGGTGAAGACGGCTTCACAGCAAAGCATCAGAGTACAATTCCCGACTCTGCTCGGTCGTTCTCGGAGCTTCACGTACTCACGAGACTCTCCGCGCTAGAACTAGCGATGCACTCGACGATACGCTAGAGTACAGCTCCCGACTCGCTTCAGTCGTTAACGAAGCTCAACGCACTTTAAGATAAAACTCGACGATGCTCTGCCTCGCGATGCGCTAAGAGACTCGGCTCGATGTTTTATATAACTTTTGGCTTGTGTTAGAAGCACGTTCTAGGCTAAAGTAGTAAGAATTCGTTCCAGAAGCTTCTCCAACATGTCGCCAAATTTGTCGCCAAACGGGCGATTTCTCGCCAAATGTGGCAAACTTGCCTTCCCTTGCCATTTTCTGGCAACCCTAAACCTACTTTGCCTGGAAGCTATCTTGCCGTGCCTCGACATTTCGTAACGATATTAATATTGCTATGTATTTTTATTGGAATATAGGTTTCTTCTAAAGAAATAATAATATCGCGATAGTTACTAGTAATTTATCCACGTTTATCCACTACGTTTAATCTGGTTATTGTTGTCATGCTGTTCGAAAATTAAATGACTCACACAATTTTCTTCTCCCCATTTTTTAACAACAAAATTAGTCTAAAAAATCTGATGTTTACGCCATATGATTACCTTGTACGGAATATTAAATTATACGCATTTTGAATTTCATTTAAATTTATTGGATTGAACCAAATCTACTTCGTCGATAGCGCATAAACCACAATAAAATAAATGCACTCTTTAAAATTCACTATATTTGTTTACCATAGCGACACTCTGGCGCTAGGTTCACTTAACAGCGTTCCATCTCATTCCTTTTGTAACTCAGAATGTATAAAAAATATGTATATCATCTGAAGAATTACCTAATTGTTGCTACATGTTCTATTGAAATACTAGAATAAATTTAAAACGATGTGTAAAAGAAATTAAACAAACAAACGAAAAAAAAAAGAAAGTGAGAAACAGTTTTTCACAGATGAATTAGTATTTCTCAATCAATTAATTCAGTTCTTCCTTCGCGACAAGGCAAAAATACAGAAAAACTCAAAATATCTACATTAAAAATTACGAAGTAAATCTTAAACACTTATATCCACGAATAGATTGCAGACTGGATTAAGCATGATTTAATTCGCAATAATAAAGGAAGGCATTATTTTTGTTGTTGAGGAGCTTAGTTTCTCTACAATGCCAACAAATGCAACATTCTCCCAAGTTTCAAATGAAAACAAATATGTCCGCCATGAGAAAAATAATTAGGCTTAGCCGCACTTAAACAACTTTTAAATTGATGATAATTCCACAAATCTTGCATGCAGATTGACTAAGATAAAAAAAACATAATTCAATCATCTTTAAAGCAAAAAAATGCGCAATTTACCAACTTATAAGAATAATAAATCTGAGCTCACCGAGCCGAGTAACATATATATGTATATATACATATATTTACATACTTTTGGTTTGGCCGATTGCAACCAAAATAGGGGGTGCACATCTACATGTTATAGCAGTCCTATACAGAAAATTTCAACGTTCTGAGGCTATTCGTTTCTGAGTTATGCGAGACGCATACGTACGCACAGGCGCCATGAAAAAATATCTTCAGAATACATTTTAAATCAGTTTTGTAACTTTTTTGGGGGAAAAGTGTCCTTTATTCTCTTCTTACGTACGAATCTCACTCAAAAATATCGTTAAATTGCATTCGATAGCGGTCAAAATAGATATTTTCGCTGAAATATGATATCCGAAAATTTTCGCGATTACAATACTTCCATTTCACTTGAAGCATGTCCCCCTCATGCGATGCAAAAAAGGGGGACATGCATGAGGAAATATGTTGTTTTTCTAAGGATCTAAAGCTTAATTTAAAATCTTCTTACTAAAATTACCGAATATGCGTTTATGTTAACTTTGCTTTTCAGAACTTTGCTATGTTAACTTTACCCTGGAGACAAATTACTTTGATTATAATTCTTGACAATCATTCTGATTCCAATTTTGGAAACATTTATGTTTTTGTCGCCTCCTGTCACTTTTGAGATTACATATAAAATTTCGCAAGAAACATAACCAGACATATTATTTCTCAGAAAAATTTCACTGCTAAATTTTGCTTTCCGAATTTTTACCAAAAGTAAGATTTCAAGAACAGAATAAATAAGAAATACAGAACACCATTTCAATAATTAGACAAGAAAATTAGCGCAGATCGTGGTTCAACAACAAGAAACAATGATTCAAACATGATCATCATTACAAATACGACAATTACTATTTTTCCCCCCTCTCTCAGAGCCCTCGTACTAAGAATTAAAATTCAAAGTATCATCTGCTAGCACCCTGGAGACTTTTAATAGACGCTTGCCAATTATTTTCCACCCATCCCCTCACCAACCCAATCTCCAAAATAGAACGAAAGGTTCCAGCAACCTCACCAGCGGCTTCCCAGTTCCTGTAATCTTTCTTCCGCACGCGATTAAAATCCCTCCCCTCCTCCTCACTCCCCAAAGCACGAACAAGACCATCTTATCGAATTAAGCAATGGCTTCCTAATAGGGAGACCGTCTTTTATTATTCACCGGCGAGAAGGTGATACTTCACGGGGAGGGGATAAAGGGAGGTTCGAAAACGAAGAACCTCTGGGGAAATTAACTGCTTTTGACTTCTCAGCGAACATCCATCCATCGAATGAAAGGTTTGCGAAACAGGTTTTTCAGTTGGAACGATTCGAGGAGATATGAGTCCCAAGCTACCTTGCCGATTGGAATTATCTGAGAAATCTTTAAAATACCTTCCATCTTCCCTTCATGAAACCATCGACAGCAGATGGTCTTTCAAAACTGGTTGTTTATAAAAATCTAGCTCTTCAAGCGGAAACTTCAAATCGTGCTTAATTGAATCGGCGTCTAAAAGCGTTTAGAACACAAAATACTCTTGGGAGAGTTTTAACTTGTATGAGATATCGTTGAAATGAATTATCGTTTAATATATCATTTGAGTAGAAAGTTCGTAAGATAAATGGTACTGTCGACAGAATAGAAATCGGAAATTTTAATTGCCTTTGTGAGGGTACCGTCTGTTGATTGGTCAAAGAATCCTTTACCCCTTCCTGTGGAACTGCTGAATTCCTTTATTGAACGAATTAAGTCAGGGCTTAATTTCTAAAATTAGGAGTGCCGGAGCCCTGTGGAAGACTGCCAGGAAACAACAGCAAAGATAAATAAATAGTAAAATAATTAATAATTGGAATAATTAAACAATTAATATTAAAATTTAATTAAATGTAGGAAGAGAAGTAAAAATACAATACATTGTTAAATAAATGGTAAATAATTAAATATTAAATAAAATACTAGATCTTGACTTGTTTGGAGTTTTGGTAGGAATTATAATTTCACGCAAAAAATAAGAAATATCTCAACCGTTCTTCTGCTTAATTTAAGCACTTAATCTAATGTACTACTTCAATCTAATGTATTTTTTCAAGGGATGATAGAAATAAAGACCGTTCTTTTTCCAGAACACCAATAAAAAACGTTAAAAGTAAAAATAGAGATAACTAGTAAAAATAGAGGGGATGTTATAAACAAGAAGAGAAATGGAGAAAATCTGGATGACCTGTATGCATAAAAAAAGAGAAGAGTGCAACATTTTCTGACCACAATCTCCTCTCAGTATAATTCTAGCTGTCAAGCAGAATATAAAAGGGGAACAAGTTTTCACCCAGTCCCAGAATTAGCTAAAAAAAGTAAGAAGTGATAATTTTCATCTCCCCTCTTTGGTGACGTCGTTCCAAAAAACCTGCAGGTGCTTTTTTCCGCTTGATGACACTAACAATGGAACAAAAATTTACCGGCTACCATAAATTCATCGTACTTCCTGGACAATAAACCTGTAATATTTGGATGGGGGCTTTCTTTCTTTAAAAGTCTCTACCTCCATCCAAGGGTTTGTTTCCCAAGGAAAGAAACGCATGCGTCAGAAGTTAGTATCAATTTTTAATATAATTTTATTATTAAAATACTGAAATTTTAGATCTGTTACATTAAATAAGTGCCGGAGGCTTCTTATTTAGGGCTCCGACACCCTGTGTCTAGAATTACGATTTATCCCAAAAAACTAAGAAGCGCCGGCGCAATTTAAGCTCTTTGTTAAGTAGCATTTGAATTAGTAATTCTTCTAACCCGCTTCATTTGTGATCATTAATATCTATCTGACCACAAGAACTGTGTCGTTAAATCTTGCTTATTTTAGTTCCTAATATTACTAAAATTTATCATGAGCACTTTTGTATTTATTTGTAAAATCGGCAAGAGGCATGTAGAGAACGTAAGATTCACACATGCTTATTTTGAGCATTTTGCGATGTATTTGCCGAAAGGGTATTTTCTTTAAGAGAGATGCTTCTATGCACTTTCTAAGAAAAGGAGGGTTACAGTGAAAGTTTTTTGAAAAACCAAGAAGCAAGCATTAAACAATATTAGCATTTGCTCTAATTGTCATAGTTCTTTAACTAAGAAATACTCTTTCTGAATCCCAGCAAGTTCGATATGTTGTTCACCTATGAAGAAATGTAAATGAAAAATTTGTGCAGATTGTTGCAAGATATTAATAATCCCAGTTATCTTTCCAAAACTAGTTTATCTGAATCAAGGGAACCCAGAGAATCGTATCAAAGGGGTCTCATGCATCTATTCTTGTATTATCAATCTTTTCAGAAAATTTTCGCACCAACGGATTTCATGTGCCCCTATTCTAGGCATACAAGGCAAGTATGCGATGCCTTGTTCGAGATTTGAAAGCTACCTCTTCGGCGAAGAAAATAACTTTCATTGGTCCCTATGTGATTAGAAGAATTAGAAAATAGAAAGCACTGAACTATCATCCAAACTTAAATGAATCAACTTGATTTGGATTTATTACATTATGGTAAATTAAATTAGTGTTATCTGTTTAAGACGAAATATGCATTCTTTGTAGGACTTTGTGTTAATTAGATAGTTATTATGATTTAGACCTTAACCAATTCTTCTCTTCGTAGTGCGCATTAGAATGCAAATTAATTATTGTGTGTTTAAATGTTTTAGAGGGAGAGCGTCTGGCACTCTGGCATTGAAATTTATTATCGCCAGCTCAGATTAAGTTATTCTGGCTGTAGCCTTCTTGCTAGCTAACATTTAAAACACGAGCTAATAATTTCTTGTGCAACCTTAAGTAGACTAATTCGGGTGTAGTCTTAGAACTATGTTACTTAAAATTTAAATATTCAACCTTTTGTAATTTTAGATACCCTCAAATATCGGAGCACAAATCTTGTAGCACAAGCAGTGCCTACTTTTATTTAAGGAATTCAATAAAAATGTTATTTAAACCTACTTACGACTTTGTCTTTGCTTCAGACACCTTTGTAAGTCTAGGAGGGTCTAAAAGACTCTGATTAGAGATTCTATACATGCAGTTTATGGCAACTTTCCGATGGAAATCCTCCACGAAGGTATCCCTTCCGTAAGCCAGACAGTCGTAGTTCTCATAGCCAGATAGGTATTTCGTTTTAAAGAAAAATGGCGCATGCATATTCATACACATCAAGCATCAGCAAAAAAAAAAAAAAAACTGATGTGCACACCACATGACTTCCTTGTACGGAATATTAAATTATACGCAATTTTTCTGCATTTCATTTAAGCACATTGAATTAACAGCTAACGAATTTTGAACTAAATCTACTTCGTCCATAGCGCATAAACCACAATAGAATAAATACACTCTTTAAAGTTCACTATATTTGTTTACTGTAGCCACACTTCGACGCTAGGTTCACTTAACAGCGTTGCTTCTCATTCATTTTACAACTCAGAGCGAGGAAAAATTATAGCATCTGAAGAATTACCTCAAGTTCTATTCATATACTGTACTAAATCTAAAACGATATATAAAAGAAATTAAATAAATAAAAAAGGAACAGTTTTTCACAGACGATTCAGCGCCGCTTACCTAATGCGCATGCGCTACTAATTAATTCAGTTCTCACTTCGCGCTAAGGCGATACATAAACGTTCAGAATATTTTCATTAAAAATTGAAAGACATAGAAAAACGTAAAACACCAAGTACAGTTATAACAATAAAAAAAGTTTTTTCAATTAAAACTATGATTTGTGCTCAAAAACCAGATCATAAGAATTCCACAATGAATGGTTCCATGATGAATCCAGAACGAATTGTATGATTCCAGGCATAATTTAATTCGCAATAATAAAAGAAGACGTTACTTTGTTGATGCGAAGATTAGTTTCTCTAGATTGGCAACAAATCCACTATTCTGTTAAGCTTCAAATGTAAGCATATACGTTCGCTATCATAACCCAAAATTAGGCTTAGGCGCACTTAAAAAACTTTTAAATTGCTGATAATTCCACAAGTATTGCATGCAGGTTCACTAAAGGCATAAAATCGTAACCGAAAGATAAAAACAACATAATTCAATCATTTTTAAAGCAAAAAATGCACAGTTTACAAACTTATAAGAATACGGAAACTAAGCTTACTTAGCCGAGTAATAAAGTGGATATATATATACATATATTTATATACTTTTGGTGCGGCCGATTGCAACCAAAATGCGAGGTGCACATCTACATTATATAGCAGCCCTATATACAGAATTTAAACGTTCTGAGGCTCCTCCTTTCTGAGTTATGCGAGATACATACATACATACATACGTATGCACAGACGCCACGAATAAAACGGTTCAGAATCCATTTTAAATCAATTTTATAATTATTTTGGGAGAAAAGAGTTTTCTATTCTGTTCTTACATAGGATGTCACTCAAAAACATCGTTAAATTACATTCGATAGTGGTCAAAATCTGATCTTTTCTTTGAAATATGATAAACGAAATTTTTCGCGATTGCAATACTTCCTTTTTACTTCGTATAAGGAAGTAAAAATAGCCTACGCAAGCAGCTCGTTTGTCAACATTTGAGCTCCGGTCGAACACCCTGTATCCAAGCATCTTATCCGCTCGGCCACTGGTAGGGTTTCGAGCAAATTGAAATAAAGGAAAATCAATCTGACACATGTGCTTTCAAAATCAGGGTATTATTTGATTTTTCTTTAAGACTAGGAATTGTTTCACTCTCTGTTTAACGTTCAAGGGTGGAAGAATAAGTGAAAGAATTCACATTCATCTAAACTAGGACATCTTTTACGCAAGTGAACAAATCGAAGGCCTCAGCGACTAAAGCTGAACATCTTTTAGAAATGAATGTACACAGGCATACATCGGTCTGGTTTTTAAAAGAGAGCATTTACGCTTTAAAGCCGCTGCAATTTGTTTTACTTCTCCGAATCGAGTTCTCGACGAAGTTTTAGATACTCGAAGAACAAATGTTCTCCGAAGTATTTTGTAATGAGATGAACGAAAAAATGAAGAAAAATAGAATAAAATCTTGGAGAAGAGGATGGGGGAGCGAAAGTCTCCGACTTGATGGATCACAGAACAACCGCTTTGCTGAGGAGGTGGGCATAGGAGGGACGGGTGGCAAGAAATAAGGAATCGCTCCCATTAAGCCTTGCCGGTAGATTTGTTTCCAAATAAATGAAGGAGTTTCCCAACCACGACTTTTCTGCGTAAAAAGGTTTCTGAAGTAGAAGTTGGAGCTTCTTTTATGCGGTAGATACAGAAGGAGAGCCCAGCGTACTTTCGCCGTCTGAGTCGGTTTACCAATGAAGATTTTACGTAAATGAGAGATGAAAAATGGACGAGGGAAAATCAAAATCGAGTTTCTTCCGAGACGTTTGGAAACTGCAGTTCGGTTGGAAATTTCTGAAAAGATTCTTCCAAAACCTCATTTACGAGAAACAATGTAATGTTAAGGTAAAAAAAAAGTCTGTAGAATTACAAGGAAATTCCGAAGGGATTTAGGGAAGCTTTTGGCATTGGATATATCAATAAATTAACATATAATTTCTCTTTTTGAAAGTATTGTTGTTGAGCACTTTTTTGAAATGCTTCTGTAGGATTATATAAACTTAAAATCAATCTAGAAATCTCTAAACTTAAAATCTATCTATAATCTATAGTTTGTTAACAAAGATTCAACGTGGGACGAAATTAGTGGTCCTGTTGATGGGGGTCATCTATGAGTAGTTTGAATACTTTGTTAAAATGTAACATAAAAGTTTAAAAAAATATCCTACCTACTATGTCAAAAAATTGTTGCGTGCGAATGGGTTCGTAATGGATTGAATGCACAAGTCGTAAAAAAAAGTTAATAAAATTTATTCTTTTTACGAAAAATAAAACAAAATGTTGAAATATTTCCTCAGAGATATTCGTACAATATCACAATATCTCAAACGTTAAACAGAACTCAATTCAAAACACAGAAACTAATTCAATCTTACAGCGAATTTGCTAGAATCAATAACAGCATTAAGTAAACAAACAGTTCGCTTAAAACAACAGCAATTGGGTTGAGGTGTTTTAATTCTGTTTTTATAAGCTTTTTAATTATTCACGAGAACATTCTGCTAAATCTATTTTCTCGATTTTTCTGGATGGCAACAGTAACTACGAGATATTGTATTTTTACTTTTCCGAAGTAGCTTTCTCTTCAAAGTCGTCTGCGCTGCATGGGAAAATAAAGCAATTATAATTACAATTCTAAATAAATACAAAATCCGTAACAATACCGACATATTTAAAACAGTGTTTTAAATTATGAAAACAATGATGTGCTTACTGATTTCAGTGTTTGGGGTCCCATCAAACTCCATACAAATCTTATGCGATCAAAGGTACTATAGGCCTTATTCAAGGGAGAACTGGCGGGGGACCGGCGGCCCGATATGCATATATGTAACGGCATTTGTATGCAAGCTGACCGTTGCTCACGGAGGTGCAATAGTGTCGCAGCATGAAGGTTTTGCAACCTTTATAAGGAGCAGCAGCAGATTTCAACCTTCGTCAAGGTTCCAGAACGTTATTTTGAAATCTAAGTGAAACGCTGGAGCCTCTATTAAAGAAGCCGATACTTAGGCGTTTTTCAACAAGACATAAGGCGTGCCTGGTACATTTATGAAGCTCAGGTTTACATGAAGAATGCAACTTTCACCAAGGCGCCAGGACGCCCACGTAAAGATCTAAGTGAATGGTCGGGTGGTAGCATTCACTTCAATTTATATCATCAAGGACGCAGTTGTCATAAAAAATTCGGGGCGCTCGTGGCAGGAGCTATATTTTAGTAAATACTCACCAATGTACATAAAGGTTTTTGCAGCGTTAGGAAGCTCACGTTAGAATTCAGAAAAATCAACTTAAATCGTATCTTTATGATGGTTTCTGTCTTGGCGAAATCTTTATCCCAAAAGCCTCCATAAAAAGTGCTCCACTGTTGGCCCTTTCATTAAGGACACTTATGATTCCGGTGACATTATTAAACTAAACTTATGACTTGAGGAAAGCAACTTTTGGTAAAGGGCTGGTACCTTTCAATTATAGCGACTATAATTAGGAGTCTTGGAGTTCCCTCATAGGTACCAATATGAAGTTCAGTTTATAAGTTGGAGAAAGCGCCTTACATCGAAGTATAGGCACCTTTACATCAGAGCACCTTTATGGTGGCTTCTGTCTTGGCGAACAGTCGCCGATTGAATAAAGGTGACGTCATATTAAGTGACAAAGCGGAGTTAAATTCACCAGCGCCTCAAGAAATTTTCAGAGCTTCCTATAGCTCGTTCGCCCCCCCCCCCGCGCCTCAGTATGCTTCCTATCGAGTGCCAGAGTGATCCTTGCGGTGAGCACCCTTCGTTCGAGAGTTCCGAAAATTTGCCAAAATTGTCCAATCAAATGATGCTATTAGAATAAGCGACGAGAAACGTTTAGGAAAGGACTTTCTACGCAGTTCTAAGGAGTATTTTGAATGGCGGAGTTGGAGTTATTTCATTTCCTTCTCCACAACATGAGACAGAATGCACAATACAACTGAATGGCATGTTTGAAAAGCAATAAGGCAATTATTTTAGCTCTAAACTACAATTAATACACAAACTCTGTGATTAAAAAAAGTTCAAAATACAAAGCAAAATAAACGGGATTTATTTCTCAAGTTTAATAGTAAAAAATGATTAAATTGAATACATTTTATTTACGACAGACATTTTACCCGAGCAGAACTTATTCCAATTAAAATAATCTGTTCTTTTACAAGCAAAATAGGAAATCTAATCATTAGTACAAAAATTAGTACGAACAAAATCTAAAATAAAACAGTAAATTTATTTAACTATATTTTTACAGTGGCAATTACAGGGAGAGAGTTATTTGGCGGCGGCAAAGCACACACTGACTATCTAAGAGAAAGAATGCCTTCGTGGAAAACTTCCTAAGGGAAACTGATTCGTACTCACGCTACATATACTATTTAAAGGGAAAACTGATGAAAACCAATTATGCAACCAGCCGGTTCGTCTGGGCACAAAGCCGTATCGAACTACCAGTATTCAGAGGTTTTAGCTCCGGGCCACTGGGGGGGGTCGAACATGGAAAGAACGTCATAAAATGAGAGAAAACGAATGCATTTCAATTAAAATCTAAATGTCATTTAATCTATATATATAAAGAAGAAAGTCTGTGTGCTTGGTTGTTCTCTAATAACTCAGCTATCGTGACACAAACTTTCTACAGTTCTTTTCTGGGTCTTGGAAAAGATCGACGTCTACTTTTTTCCAAAAAAAAGAAAGTGACTAAAATCAGAGATATTAATTAAAAACTCAGAAAAACAATAATTTTCGTCCTCATTTTTCCGAACAACATTCAAAGCAACAGTCTCGCAAGCTGGAGATAAAAATCTGCTTTATTTCGAAAGTTGTTGCCACTGTTCGCTTTCAAATCCTAGAAATTGTTAATAAAAAATTTCGAAGTTTTACGATGAGATAAAAATAGCATTGCCAAACATTAAGTACATTATTGCCGATTCCACAAAATCGTCGGAAGCCATTTCGGCTATTCCCATCTTCGTACGACTTTAATCAGCCGAAATGTTAATTAAAAACTCTGAAAGCGCTCATTTTTCCGAGTGGCAACAGTGTCGCGGGTTGGAGATAAAAATGCTTTATTTCGAAAAGTGTTGCTACTGCTCGCTTTCAAATCGTAGAGTTTGCTAATTAAAAATCTCTAAATTTTATAAAATCTATACATGTAAAGAAGAATGTCTGTTTGTGTGTTTGTTCGCGTTATTGATTTCTCATAAATTTTTTGTCACATTTATTAGACTAAAATCGAATATAGGTAAAATATCGGATGGAATTTGAGAGCTTTTACGACCATTTAATTAGAAAGCCGAAAATCATTAAAAACTGCGCGCCATTGTTGCTCATGTAATGAGAAAGAATTATCTTATTTTTCAATCGAAATTTTTTATGCGAGTTCCATATCGCATCAGACTGAAAGGAATCGTATTTTTTGCATCGCTATTAGAGAAGGATTACGGCGGTATCGTGCTCTCTGTTGTTAAATGCATCACTCTCAATCGAACTTAACTGACATCGGGTATTTCCGATAGTTAAATATAATTAAATGTGTAAGGTTTTAGTTAAACTAACAAAGTTTTATTTTAATTTAAATCTTTCTATCTCTTCTCATTTTCAACTTCCCGTTAGAAGAAGCGCGCGTTTTCAGCTTATGCTAATTTGAAGTGGAGCCACGTTCTATTTAAACCAGAGGTAGAAACCTCTCAGTGTACCTGTTTCCTTTCACTCAACGTTTAGTATTTTGTACATGTTTGGTGCCTACCTTACTTATACTTTTCATTTTACATTAACTGTTATGTAACTCATGATACTGTATTGTATATAAACTTGTATATATTTTATTTATTATGCATTGTATTTAACCGCACTTATTATTTCATGTAATTAGGTTACATTTTACACCTTGTGCTTAATTCACATCTTGACTTTACGCACACCTCAGCTTTGAATACGCTAAACTGCCTCAACTTCTATGATCTTATCAGTCGTCTTGTATTTGCCGCTTGCGGCCCCCCTTTTGACCTTTGCTCTTTTATTTTTTATTTGTCTGGACCTTTAATGTCTTGTGGGCTTTTTTAGGCAAAATTTGTCATTGAGCCGGTAAAGTTTGCATTATTTGCAATAATTCGGCTATAAATGCACTGACTGTCTGACTGACTCACAGTATGAGAGAGCTTTTAGTCTCACATCACGGTCACTCTTTTCGACGTTCGCCTGACCAGTTAGCAGTTAAATTCTAAGCCATAGCGCTTTACGGGATTGCTTATTGAAATAAATCCAAGTGCGTCAGTATTAGTAAATCTTGCTACGCACCATTTAGTTAGAGGCCAACCTCGCGTATAGCTCTGTGAGCAAAGATTAATTCAATTTCTATTTAGCTTTAGTTTAAATTTATCTGATTGTTCATTTTAGACCCAAGTGTGGTCTTTTACTTTCTGTATCCCTCCTGAGTTGGGAAGTGGTTTGTAAATAATATTGATTTAAAAAAAGAGGATTTTAAATCCCTTTCAAGTGCAGTTATTCTCCAACTCAATCACAGAACATAGCTGCATTCCGCTCCCTGTTCCAGATCAGAACTTTAAGCTGTCACGAAGATGTTTTCAAAGAATATGCACCGAACACTCAGTCCTGACAAATGTATTAATTATATATATGGACTAAATGTCAATAGTCATATGGACTAAAATAAATTTTGAGCATCATTAATAAGCAAAGTACTGACGATTTGAATAAAAGACAGCGACAACCGAATGTTAAAAGTTAGAACAACAGAAGAAAAATTAAACTGTAAGAAAATTACTTTAATTAAAAAAGAAATATGCCGTATTTCCGCGCGTGTTTTCCCTAGCTTTTTAGCGCTCGGTTGTGGGAAAAAAAAAAACGCATAATTTTTACCGTTTGTTATTCTACACAGTGTTCCCCTCTGAGAGTTAGTTTATTGGTAAATTGTACGGTCTTCTTATTTTACTATACATAGAATTTTTAATGGCATTTTTCTATTAGTATTTCAAACATTTTATTTTCGATTACATTTATTATTTGAAATATATTTCGTTCAGATTCTTCGTTAAGATACGCAGACATGCCAGGTGTCCTCACACTTAAGAAACTTTCCAAGCATATGTTTTCACCTTACTTCTATTATTTACGTTTCAGTTTTATTGTAGCCTTATGTACTACTGCTGTGTTCGATCATTCAAATTCAAGTGTTTTGTTCGCCCATCCTTTCCTTCGTTCCTCAGATGTCCCTCTTGAGAACTGCGGTCAAGACTCATTCATGTGAGCTGCCCCTAGGGCTTAGCAGGATAAATGAGGCGAGAACATCGTGCAGTCAGTCTCAGTTAGGGTCCGGTATTTAAAAGTTAATTTTACTGCGGAGTGTTACTGGACTGTAGATGTTTCTTCTAAGGAAATAACGTCATAGTTACTTTTCTTTTCTTATATTATTACCACGTCCTTCGGAAGTTAAATGACTCGCATAATTTTCTCGTCTAAATTTTCGGATGATAAATTAGTTAAAGAAATAGAAAAATAAGAGAAGAAATACGGTATACTTCGAATTCACCGATAACGTGAAGGGGTTTGTATCAGACTTTTACGTGGCGCAAACGCATTTTAAATCTCGCTTCATTATTTTTGCAATTGCCTAAATATCAACAACACAAATTTCTTTAAAATTCTGCCAATCTAACAGGCCACACTGCCTCAGAACGAAAACTTTTGATCATCGCTCTGCTTTCAAAACATCCTGCAGTTGAAACACATACACACTTCCATCCGCTGCAGAAAGTATTGACACTTTGAATCTTTCTTGGTATCCTTTCACGCTCTGCCAAGACCAGAGGCACATCAAAAGATTTTCTATCCTCACAAAAGTACTTAAAGTTACCTCAGCAGAAATGTTCCGATATTATACCCAAATAGCTTCTTAAGATCTCTTTTCAGAAGCCTTTCCTTTTATTCACTCCGAGTCCCTCTAAATCGTCGCTTTATATTTCATGTATGCAAAAGGAACAGTCACCGTAAAAGCTGGATTTGCGCTTTTGAATTTGGATACGAAATACGGCGGTCGCTGGAGCAGAATGGAAATTATCGCAACGCAGGCCGTTTTACAATACACAGGAGATATACAAATGTATACGTTTTTAAGGTAGGCTTAGAAAAACCATACTCTTACTGGGGTTGAAACAGGATATTCACGCATCGCTAAGTTTGCATAATAAGGAAATACAGGGGGTAGACAAAAAGGTGCTTTGCAAGAAAATTTAAAAGCAGAGATTACTGAAAACACTTTTGTGTTTTTGACGAAGACGTTAAAGTAATAATAAGGCTGACTTTTTTTTTTTTTCTTGCTTTAATTGAATGTTCGCTCTTTAACGTAGGCATTTTTACTTCCTTGTACGAAGTAAAAAGGCAGTATTGTAATCGCGAAAAATTTCGGGTCTCATATTTCGAAGAAATTACCCATTTTGACCGCTATCGAAAGCAATTGAAGGAGGTTTTTGCGTAATATCTAAACGTAAGGACAAACTAAAGGACTCTTTTTCCCCAATAAAATTATAAAACTGACTTAAAAGGGATTCTGAAGAGATTTTTAGTGGCATCTGTGCGTGCGTGCGTACGAATGTAAGGACTAGCCTCAACAGGCTGCCATTTTGTATATAGGACTGCTATAACATGTAGATGTGCACCTCGCATTTTGGTTGCAATCAGCCGCACTAAAAGTATAAATATATTGCTGCGAAAAATTCGGCGGTTGCGCCTGTATGTAAGCTTTCCGGCATAGCACTAGGGTTGCCATAAAATAGTGTATGGTAGGGTTGCCAGATTGGCGACTTTATCGCCCATTTGGCGACCAAATTGGCGATATCCCATGGTCCAATCGGGAAGCTTCTAGAATAACTTCCTGTCGAGATATTTCTCGAAACCTGTGGAGCCTAAGGAAAAGCTACATAAAACCTTCCGTTTCTGAGAGCCGACATTGTGATTATTGTGATTATTGTGAGAATTGTGAGAATAACTGCTTACTGTGAGTGCTAAGCTACGCGAGAGTTTTGTGAACGGAAAGCGATCGAGATAGTGCTTTGCCGTGAAGCTACCTTTACAGTATAGCTTGACAGTGTATTGGTGATTGTTCCACGGTTTTTATTATAAGTTTAGTGTTGCCGTGAAGCTACCTTTACAGTTACAGCCTGAAGCTGTGTTGCTGATTGTTTCAGCGTATTTATTGTATATTTTCGACGCTTTTAAAGGTAATTTTGGAACTGTGCTGTAAATAGTGATTCCTGTAAATAAATTGTGCTTTTTATTGTTCTGCATCGCATTTTCTTTGGATACTCTCAAATCCACGAACCCGTATAACGCAACAATATGTATATATATATCCACTCTGTTAGTCGGCTCAGTGAGTTCAGTTTCTTTACTCTTATATGTTTGTAAATTGTGTATTTTTTGCTTTAAAAATGATTGAATTATGTTGTTTTTATCTTCTGGTTACGATTATGTGCCTTTAGTAAACCTGCATGCATTAATTGTGGAATTATCAACAATTTCAAAGTTTTTTAAGTGGGATCGATTACTACGCCATCAGCTTTTGCTACGCTTTTTTCATTACATATATAATTAATTAATCAAATTACTTTAATTATTACAATCAGGAATATTTTTTGGAAATACAAAACGTGAAAATAAGTGAATTTTCTTTTTAGGAGCTGACAGAACAATGAAAAGTAACTATGATGGAAGAAATTGATAGTGGTAATTTAAAAAAACAGCAAATATTTAATTAATTTGATAAATTATTGATGATTTCCTTATATAAGGTTGAGCCTAAAGAGGGTCTTAACCTATTACCATAACATGAATAATTCAGTAATTAAATAATTCCGATCAGGCGTTTTTATCCCTCCCGATTTATTGAAAGCGTATTTAAGTGCAAAAAAAAAAAATAAAGAAAAAACCTATCTGCTTTCAGATAATCAAAATAACACCACTAAACCTCCTCAGAATTCCAATTTCCTATTAAGATTAAAAATACGTTTAAAAATTTTTTAATGTGTGTGCATACATACATACATACATACATACATACATACATACATACATACATACACATGTAATGTTTTCGGAACACAGTCGGGGGAGCTAAGTGGTAAAGCGAGAAGAAAGAGTTGATACCAAACTAAATTCACCCAATTATCTTTATATGAGGATTTGCAGGCACACTAGAATAATTCCTTTTAGATAATATACTCTTTAATCATAGCAGTTACAATAATTTCTTATATGCACAAATAAAAAGATTCGACGACACTTCAGGCAGGGAAGTATACGCGGCGCAGATATGTATGCATGGCATAAGTCAGGAAACAAGGAACCTAGTTACTCGCGAAGCAGAATTTATACTGCGTAGGTGCGAATATGAATCAAAATCTGTGATTGGTTAATTTTACTTTTAGTTAGCTTTTTCAAGCAGTGTTAAATTCTAGAAAAATCTAGAATTTGGGAGAGCAAATGAATTTAGGGGAAGAGCACTAAATTTAGAATGTTAATTTTGAGGTCGCCTATTTTTTTTTAAAGCAGCTCTCGTATTTTGCTATATCTTACGTATATATATGTTACTGTGAAAGACCGAAATTGGAGAATGTCGACTTTCACAGGAGAATGTCAACATTCGCCAAATACGTCGGTAAAAGATCGAATATTGCATTACATTCTTGTACATTCGGACCTTCACCGGTGTATGTCGACAATCACAGATATGCTCCGGTGTAGGTCGAAAAGAGAGACGACTGGCCGTTTCCCATAAATGCAGTTGTAAAAGCAAGGGCCTCTCGGGCAATTCAAAGTCTCATAATAGTTTAAGTTGTTACAATGAATCAGATCTGAATCGCATAATTTAGTAAGTTTTTTATTACTTTTATTTTATTTTCTCATTTATTACGTACTGTATAATTAAGTAAGTTTTTTAACTTCTATTCTTTTCCTTTCTCATTTTGAATGTATTGTGTGTTTTAAGTACTTGTGTGTTTTTTCGCGACTGAATGACGGAGAAGAAAATAGAATATTCTCATATATTCAACATTCACCATTAGTACATGGTGAATGTCTACATTCACCGGTGTAAGTCAGAAATAAGAGTATTTGGAAAATATTTCGGACATACACCAAGCGACTATGTGAATGTTGACATTCACCGGTGAAAGTCGACATTCTCCAGATTTCGGTGTTTCACCGTAACATATACATAATTACAAATTTTTTTTGAAATTTATTAATTATGAATTTCAATTCGCCTTTGTGAAAAAGTAGTTTTAAATTTCTTACTTTATGTCTTAACATATATATACAAATCTATACATACATATATATATTCATTCTTAAGAGAACAAAACGAAATTTGTTTGCCAGTTTTGCCTTTCAAATATTGGTAAATCTATAAATAACATATCTTGCTTATATAGTATTATCAAACAGCAATCCCCTGTTACAGGAGAATACTTATTGTATATAAAATTAGGAATACTATAATTACATAAGCGCTTTGTACTCTGTGGAACGTGCTTTCGTTCTTATTATCTAAAGTCAACACCGAATCTGAAGGCAATTTTAAATGGTAAATAGAAATTACTCGTTTTAAAAGTAATAATTTTTCAATTTCATTTCTAAAATAATATTTAATAATTTCTGAATGTATTACTGTTTTCCCATCGCCAGTTAATTTAACATTAAGGTAAACACAAATAAAATTCGTATA
>KK120213.1:22421-34995 GCA_000611955.2 Stegodyphus mimosarum
TGCATGAATGTGTCATTCATTCATAATTGATTTACAGCAGGATTTTATTCCGTATTTATTAATTTTTACTGCTTTCTCTGCATATACGCAGTTGTTGGTAGTTGCAGATACTAATATATCAAATTTAAGCATTTATTCATATGCGCTTTAGTCCAATGGCAGTTTTTCGTGCGAATTTTTACCCATATGCGAGTGAGAGTTTTCAGGAATTTTTTTTAGTCTAAAGAGGCTTTGTCACTGTAGGGCTATAGTTTTCGTTTTGCGATTTTGCGTCGGAAACATTAAAAATCTGAATCACTTTTTAAACTGTTGCCACTAAATATTGCAGCCCTCTATTATATTTAAAGAAATTAAATAATGAAAAATCTGCTTAACTGTATGCACATTTCTCCAAATGTGATAAAACAACGGTACCTAGAGCCATCCAATTTTGAATAACGTACGTTTCCACCCGAATAGGCGCATCTGGAAGCCCAAATTTGGAATTTGTTTTATTATCTATTTCATATTTTATGAAACTTTAACGAATTTTTGATGAACAAACTAAAACGATTTCAAAGCAAGCAATGGCAACACTCTGCGGGGGAAAAAAACGTTTTTATCTCCAGCGCGCGGAACTCTGTATCGGAAATTCTAAAGATATGCTCATTTTAAATTATTTTGCGATGCTGCTATTGAACTGAATTCTATGGCTTCAGTGCGAAGAACATGATATTTAATAAATAAAGGTAACACGCAACGTTAAAAAACATCCCTTTTGATGTAATTTCAAAATTTAATTTTTTTTGGTGTGTGCTTCAGCTTATTTTTGTTTGTTTGTTTGTTGTACTTTGATTGGATACTACTCTCATTGTAGTTCAGTTATTCAGCTTCCCCCCCGTGTGGGTGGATTTAATCCGTGCAGGTATTTTTCATGTGAAAATTTATAACAATGAGATTTTTTTACATATGAGATTTTTCATGTGTGTCATGAAATTTTTAAATGAAGCAACAAAATTTTAGCGAAAAACTCTTATAAAGAAATTCTGCCCTTACTCGCAGGTCGAGCACTTAACAAGCTTGAGTACAATACAGGTGAGAGTACGACTTCGCTCAGTTCCGTCCCCGATTTTGATGAAGAGCACGCCAAGGGGACGGCTCTGAAGATTTTCCTACCAGCAACCTCTCGAGAAGGATTTCGGCTCGTCATATATTTAGAATGCCTCATGCCGCAAAGACACTATACATTTGTAAAGTGTATTTTAATTTGTAACAGTTATTTTCAATTTTGAAACCCTTTCCTTTCAATTCTTGTTTCCCACTTCTTACCAGACTGAGTTTTTAGAAGCACGTTGAATGCAAATTAGTTAGAAGTAGTATTTAAAGAAAGTTCAACTTACTTCGAAAGAGAGTGCTTAGGAGTTCTTAGTAGCGCGTGTTTGCTTTCTGGCTACTTCGTTCTTGAATCTTTTACGATTGTATGGCCGTATTGTACGTGTCTGTAGATAATCGCCGGCTAGTTTAATTTAAGGGCCAACTATGATAGGTATTTGTGTCTAGCTTCGGCTGAGTCTAATTAGTTTAGTATTAGTTCTCGTTTTCTTATTAAGATTTAAAAAGTCAAATGGAGGATTTCCTATGAACCCCAGAACGGCCACCTGTTAAAATTTCTTTGAGTGAATAAAAGGGTATTTTAACCCTTCTTGAATCTCTGTAACTACTATTTGAACTCGGCGATAATTCGCTACTTAGCTCACTAGGTTCTTCGACATTAGACCTAGACGAAGTATCGAAGGAACATTACGCATTTACAAACATCCATACCTTCTCCGAGATTAGAACCCCGGGCGCGTAATGGCAGACCGCACATTCAGTTGAACAATGTTAAACGAATTAAGCACACTGCGCATGCTCAGAAGAGAGTTCGGCGCAATTTACACTTTGGCGTCATTTTGAAAGATGATAAATATGGTACATGGTTGATGTTCTGTTATCTGGACGTAAACAGTTCGGGGTTTTAAAACTTCTTAGGTTGTACGTTGCTTCATTACTTAGGTGTAAATATCGATTGTAAACTCCTCAAATTTTCGTTTAAGAAGGATTACGAAACAGGAAACATGACATGATGTTCTTTCTTGATTGCACTTCTGAGGAATAAAAGCAGTCGATTATTTAGCATGCGTTCCATTCATAAATATTTTAACAACTTAAGGAATATATCTAGTTTAAATTACTGAATTAAAGCCAAAGAAATTATTACAAATAACTGATGTTAAATGTAATGTTTGTGAACAAAATAAACTGAAATGAAATGAAACAGAAGCAAGTGCAATAAGCACAAAAAAGCGTCCAATTATAAAGAGTCGCTAAGGCCTACATGACGAACAGGCTTGTGTAGAGTTGTTTATTCTTATGCGTCAGTATTTTCTCCCACGCCGATGGTACATTGAGCATGCGCAGTAAGCGAAATTCGTTAACATTGATCAGCTCAATGGGCTGTTTGCCATTAAGCACCCCGGGCCATTTTACCGCAATAGGCTTCTCTAACCACTACACCGTCTGGGCGGCTACAAATTTTGTTCTCGAAGTGACTAAAATGGAAGATGAGACTTTCGACAGGGCGGACAGTTGGAGTTAATGAGCTCTTCTGCTTTGCCCAAACAACAAGCTTGCTATTATCATAAGTTTCGAAAAAGCTTTTGCAATAGGTAGCTTCGGGTGAAATTACTTTAAGTTATATATATGTTACACTAATTTAAGGCATACATGAGGGATGGAATCAGGTACTAATAATAATGTAATAACTAATTAATTGCAAGGTACTAGTAGTTACAAGATGACAAGCGAAGACCGGACTGGTCATAACTATTTAGACGAAGATAACTTGATGCGCACTTAATTCCTTCCAGTGTTTTCCGAGAAATCCAAATGCTCATTAGACTTAACCAACCAATTTTAGACTTATATTTACACTTTATTTACTTACCTTCAACAATTGTTGGCAGTAAAAAGAGTGCATTACTGCCAAAGTAAAAAAATCTGATGTATACACCACATGATTGGCACATCGTATGTTGGCGCGTTTTGAATTTTGACATATTTGCCATAAGCGATAATAACGCCAAACATGGTTTTACGCAGTTCGTTAGTGTTATTTAAGAAAATTAAGAACTTCGCCAAGTGAATCATTCTTGGTGCAAACTGAAAAAAGTGCGTCGAGATAATTTTTTAAATTTATCTGTAAACTTTACAAAATTGATAATTTAAGCATAACTTGAGCAGTAGAATTGAAATATGAAAAAAAAAATCAGTACGCATTTCAGAAAAAGTAATACTATTTTGTTACCTATGCTAGAACAATGCTAGATATAAATCTAATATATATCGTACGTTGCTCTTTCGAGGCGTGATAAACGCAAATTAAGTTTCGACTATCGTCCCAGTAGAAGGAAAGAGAAAGAACTCCCCCCCCCCGCTTTTTGCAGAACATACATAAACGTATTCATAACATAAAACACAGAAATTTAAGCATAGATAAAATCATTAACCTGACTTACATATTCGTATTTGCTTAGCTGGACGAACATTACAGCACTTACCTGGAAGAAAAGAAAATTATGTTAATATATTTAAAAAAAACTGCATTATGTATCAATGATAATTAAGGGGCATTAACTAAACATTTATATTCAGTAGAATATTATCTGAACTTTAATCAAACCAGGTTTTTAGCTTTACCATAGGTATTAGCCATGTGATGCAAATTTCCTTATGATTCATAACACCTTTGATATTTATAAGCTAATACGTCATGTAATGAGTGGATATTTCCTCCAAAAGTCTTTGACAGATGGTCAAAATAACACCGTAATAAAGCTTTTACGTACTGAAAGGTAGGAAGATATGTCATTTGATCCGAATTTGAATTTCCCTTAATGGGAGTTTGAGTTGAGCAGCGGGCTATAAATAGCGCATTTTTCTAAATAAAGGTCATGTAAAATGTTTTGAGGATCCGTACCAGCTTGGAAAGATAAAGATGTTATTTTGTGCCGGGGAACATAATTAAGTGGTATTAGAAACATCTTTCATCAACTACAATAAAACTGCAAACTTCATCAGCTGGATATATTATAAATTATGCTAATTAAATATACTATAAATAACATTAATTTGATACATTCAAAAGATTAAAATGAAGATATGAATTATTAAGAAGTTCATTCTTTCACTTTTAAATTATACATTCTATAAGCAACTATGGCTATAATTTGAAATATAAACTAAAGATCAAATGCCATTTCGAATTATAATACCTCTGAGTTACGGCTATTTGGTAGATCGCGTGGAAATTAAATTAAAAGTCACACATCCCCTGGAAGCTTAATGGCAAACCGTACATTGAGTTGATCAATGTTAATAAATTTCGCTTACTGCGCATGCTCTGTGGTGTACCGTTGGCGTGGGAGAAAATGCTGGTGACTAAGCATAAGCAACCCTACACAGCCTGTTCGTCATGTAGGCCTTTACGACTCTTTACGATTGCAAAACTATGGATACTTTTTTGTGCTCATTGCACTTGCTTCTGTTTCATTTCATTTTGGTTTATTTTATTCATAAACACTACATTTAATATCAATTATTTATAATAATTCCTTTGACTTAATTGCACTCGATTGTTTTTATTCCTCAGAATTATAACCAATAAACATTCAGCTAATATATCTTGTAATGTTTTCTGTTTTGTAATCCTTCTTGAACGAAAATTTGTGTAGTTTACAATCGATAACTTACACTCCAAGTAATGAAGCAACTTACAACCTAACGAGTTTTAAAAATACCGAACTATTTACTATAACAAAGAACAGATAACAGAGTATCAACCCTATACTGAATTTATCTTCTTTTAAAATGACGTCAAAGTCGTAATTGCGGCAAATTTCTCTGGGCATGCTCAGTATGTGAAATTCGTTTAACTTTGATCAACTGAATGGGCGGTCTGCCATTACGCCCCCTGGAACAGCAATACTTGCCAAACTGCGTGGACGTTAAATGGCGCGATAGCGTAATATAACGCGATGCTTGAAACAAAATTAGTAAGACTCTTATTATTAAATATTGTTGCGAAAAATTCGGCGGTTGCGCCTGTATGTAAGCTTTCCGGCATAGGACTAGGGTTGCCATGAAATAGTGTATGGTAGGGTTGCCAGATTGGCGACTTTATCGCCTATTTGGCGACCAAATGTGCGATATCCCATGGTCCAATCGGGAAGCATCTAGAATAACTTCCTGTCGAGATATTTCTCGAAACGTGTGGCACCTAAGGAAAAGCTATATAAACCCCTGCGTTTCTGAGAGCGTTGTGAGAATAGCTGCTTACTGTGAGTGCTAAGCTACGTGAGAGCTTTGTGAACGGAAAGCGATCGAGATAGTGCTTTGCCGTGAAGCTACCTTAAACAGTATAGCTTGACAGTGTATTGGTGATTGTTCCACGGTGTTTATTATAAGTTTAGTGTTGCCGTGAAGCTACCTTAAACAGTATAGCTTGACAGTGTATTGGTGATTGTTCCACTGTGTTTATTATAAGTTTAGTGTTGCCGTGAAGCTACCTTTACAGTTACAGCCTGAAGCTGTGTTGCTGATTGTTTCAGCGTATTTATTGTAGATTTTTGACGCTTTTAAAGGTAATTTTGGAACTGTGCTGCAAATAGTGATTCTTGTAAATAAATTGTGCTTTTTATTGTTCTGCATCGTGTTTTCATCCGATACTCTCAAATCCACGAACCCGTATAACGCAACAATATAAATATCTTTAAAATTAGAAACAGATACCCTTAAATTCAAATCGGAAACAAACTACATAGCTTACAAGTAAAGAAAAAATTACATCATAAATACATGAAACGTTTATATTTACATTATGTATTTATACATTCAATATTGGTATATTAATAATATTTATTACCATAAAATGCCCATAAATCATTACATTTTTTTACAATTTGAGCGTAGAGTTTTAGTAATGTGTATAACTAAAACTGCAAATCTAAACGAGAAAATCCTGCAATAGATTTATAATGCACCTGTAATTATCGTATATTTCCCCAGACAAGACGGGCCTAATCATGGAACCAACGAAAAGAAGGAACTATAAATTAAGCTTCGTGTTAAAAGTCTTAAAACAGGCTAAAGAACTGTGCGAACAACTGTGCTGCAGCTAAGTTATTCGATATAACAGAGAAGATGGTAACAGATTGGAGAAAGAATGAAGATGATATTAAATAATTGTCCATGAAAAGAGTTCTATGAGGAGAGGAATAGCTTGCAGGTCAGGTTTAGAAAATAACGTTGCAGAATGGGTACAAGAACAGTGGTAAAGTATTTATACTATTACAAGAAATATGATTAGGACTTATGCACTAAAGTGGGCAGCATATTCACAAAGCCTACAGACCTTTTGCCTACGGTCTGCTCTCACTGGACGAAACATCTGCTTGGCGGTCATATTTGGAATAGTGAGTTATCGCCTTGCAGTCTTCGTAATTAACGCCAAACGTACCTTGTGGGCTTTCCAGTAAAGCGAGGAGAAAAAGCGTTTATTTCATTCGATAATTTTTTTATTTTATGAATGAAAGCTAAGGGGAATTGTGTGTAATATATTTTAAATAACCTACTGATCTTATTAATAGTTCATTTGCATTTGGTTAAAGAATGAATTTAAACTGTTAAAAGTATGATAATTGTTTTGCAAGAAAAAGTATTTACGTGGAAATGGGATATGTGCTTTTTTCGTCATTTCTGTTAGAGAGAGTCTGTTATGTAAATTTACATAACGCATTTATTATACAAATAAAAGAATATTAAAAAAATAAACCAAATGAAAACATTCTAAAAATATTTAAGGGCGTCGGATACCTATTCTTTTCACTTAAATTATGAGTAAGTATAGCTAAAATTATATTTTATTCCATTATGCGCTATTTCTATTGTAACGCTTTTCGGGATCTTGGATCGTAATCTTGCAACTAGTATCTACTACAAAGAGTACAAACCAGTAAATAAAAATAAAAAAAATTACCCTTAACAAAAATAGAGAAAATAAAAGTGTTAAATTTTTAACTCTGCACCCGAAGGCGAAAAAACCAATAATAACAAAGCCATTCAATAAGGTGAGGATAAAAACAAAAATAAGTCCGTGCAGCGAGAGTTTGTAAAAGATACGAACGGGATTAGAAACCCCGATCTAGTTGTGAATTTTTTTTTTTCCGTGGTCTGTACCGTTGAGCTGCGTTTCCTTCTCCGACTTTCACACGCTTTTCGGTCACCACGCTCATATACAAATAGCAAAGGCGATGAAACTAAAGTCGCCAAGCACAAGATTCTGCAACCCTACTTTTCCTGTTTCAACCAATCAGAGCAAACAATAGCACAAACAATCTGTAGGCTTTGTGAATATGCAAGTGGGCATGGACCGATAAAAACATGGCAACGAGTTTAAAGAAACAGTAAGTTGGTTCAGTCGTTTCACGAACAGGAAAAAAAACTGGTAATACGACAGAAAACAAATATGCGCAGAAATTACCTCAAGACCTTGACCATAAAGGTCATGAGTTTTCTGCTATGAGGCAAAAATACACTCAATATTGGAAATATGGATAAAGCACAGATGAACTTCGACTTGATAAACAATAGAACTGTAAAAACAAGAGGCTCATGTCAGAAATGCAGGCCATGAAACGGCCAGGTTTACGGTAGCATTAGCATGCATGTCAGATGGAAAAAAATTACCATTTTCAAGTTGTCATTTTCAAGAGAAAATGAAATGTCTACCAGGCATTTTCGTATATTTTCACAAAAGGAGTGGATGGCCCAGAAAGGTGCAAAATTGTGGATAAAAATGTATGGTACATCCTGGTGATCTGCGAAATCAACACAGTTTGTTGGTAGGGGATATATTTCGCAATCACGTAAATAAGAACACCAAAAATTGCTTAACATGAAACAATACTAAATGTTGTTGCGATGGATGGTTTAACTTCAATGGTACAACCTTCAGACGTTTCTCTAAATAAACCATTCAAAGATAATACGCGAAAAAATAGAATAACTAGATGATAAGTGGGGAAAAGTTGGAATACTAAAGGGGGAGATATGCGCGGACTGCGTCACCAAATGTGCTGTGCGATTTCCTGCTTAAAAAATAAAAGAGGAAACAGTAATCAAATCCCTCAAAAAAATGTGGGATTTCTAAAGCTATGGATGGCAGTGAAGACGATTTGCTATGGGATTTTGATGACGAAGCGGAAATCGACTCGCTAGGTACAGAATAAAACTCATATGGCAAAGTTCTCAGCAACGAAAGTGAGGACGTACTGCAGGAGTTTCAGGAGTACTTCAGGAGTTCAAATCGGAATGTTCATCAAAAATTCGTTAAAGTTTTACAAAATATGAAGTAGATAATAAAACAAATTCCAAATGCGCATATTTGGGTGAAAACCTACGTTATTCAAAACTGGATGGCTCTAGGTACTGTTATTTTATCACATTTGGAGAAATATACACGCATTTATGCAGATTCTTCATTATTTAATTTCTTTAAATATAATGCAAGGCGATAACTTTTGGTGGCAACAATTTGAAAAGTGACACAGCCGTTTATAGCGATTCAACGCAAAATCGCAAAACGAAAACAGTAGTCCTTTAGCGACAAAGCCCATTTTGGACTAAAAATGAGAAAAGACACTAGGGAGTAAGAAAAAAAAGGCGGAGTAAAGAAAACATAACATTGCTATCTCTTCTATACATAAATCACATCTGAAAAAAGCAGCCGCTCTTTTATTAAAAACTGGCACATCCCAAATACAGAATAATCGAAGATTAGGATATCGTCTAATAATAGTTGGCGATGAATATCTGCGAGATGCATCTAAAAATACGCTTCTTAACCGGCGCTATACCCTGAAGGTATTTAGTTAAATATCCATCGGTATTCATTGAAGAAAAGATGACGAACGCACAGTAGCGGGGAGGGGGAGGAGGAGGAGGTGAAAAGTAACCCCAAGTTCTCTATCGGAATTTGCATTAAAAGGAGTTTCATTCTTGAATACGAATTTGGAATTCGGCCAAGGTCTTTCTCGAAAGGTCTGTTGGTGGGAGGGAGGGTGCTCTTGAAGCAAAAAAGAATTCCTCCCGTGTGCGGAATATACTGAAGTCGCTACCGTCTTTCGCAGGTCGCTGAGTATGTAAATCGATGCCTGGATAGGGCGAGAGAACAGGCAATGCACGTCATTGGATCCAGGCTATGCGCGGAACGAATAGGATAGGAGGAGGAGGAACAAAAAGATATTTATTTTCATAAAAATGTATATATGAATATCATCTGCATCTTTGATTTTTTAATTCTTCTCGAAAATGGTAATGTTGTAATTTTTGTGAGACTACCTTTCTAAAGTAAATAGACACTCAAATGTGAAATACGCCGATTCAAAGGAAATTTGTAAAGCTAGGCAAATTTGTAAAGCTAAGAATTTGCTTTGAGATAACGGAATCAAAACCTAATGCTTCTTTGTTGTGTCGTCTCGCATATTCACCGTACATTTCCGTTTATAAGCCTGGACTTCTGTAGCTAATAATTTGCTAATGAATTATGAGGTTGAGCTTATATACGAGTTAAAGATGTCTTACAAATTACACTATACTTAATGTGATTGCGGTTAATCTTTTCATTCGAATATTGTTATAGAATTGCTAATATCCTGCCCGTTTGTATACGAAAACATTAAAAATACATCGCTTATTAGGATCAACATTTCAGTTAATACGATCAGACTGTTTACAGAATTATTTTTTCACTGAAATTAAATCGCCAGAGGAAAAATAAATTCGTCAAATAAGTTCAAAACAGATAATAAAACTTTTCAAGTGACAGAGAAAAGTCGCCAAACAGCCTGGTTTCGATTTTAGTTATCCATTTTAAATCAGGCAAAAAATCAACCTTAGTTTGACTTGAATTTTGAATAATTCTATCGATGAAATAAATCGGTAACTCTGTTAAATAACATCATCGATGAAATAATCGATAATTTGAATAATTCTATCCCCTCTGAAAGAAAAAATTCCCGCTTTTATTTTATTAGGTTAGGTTAGGTTATTCAATTATGGCAAAGCACACGAGGGCTATCTGCCTAAAGGGAGGGATGCCTTCGTGGAGGACTTTCTAAGGGAAACTGGCTCGTATACACGTTACACATGGGGAAAATCACGAAAACGCCCATGCAGCCAGCCCGTTCGCGGGATTCGAACCTCGGACCGAACTACCAGTGTTCAGCGTCTTTACCGCTCGGCCGCTGATGGGCCTTTTATTTTATTAGTCCAAAGGGTCTTTGTCCCTGAAGGACTACTGTTTTAGTCTTGCGATTTTGCGTTGAATCACTATAATCATCAGCATTACTTTTCAAATTGTTGCCAACAAAAGTTATCGCCCTGTACTATATTTAAAGAAATTAAATAATGAAGAATCTGCATAATGTTTGTATATTTCTCGAAATGTCATAAAACATGGGTACCTAGAGCCATCCAGTTTTGAATAACGTACGTTTCCACCCGAATATGCGCATCTGGAAGACCAAATTTGGAATTTGTTTCTTATCTATTTCACACATTGTAAAACTTTAATGAATTTTTGATGAACAAACTCAACGATTTAAAAGCGAGCAATGGCAATACTCTACGCGGGAAAAAAACTTTTTATCTTCAGCGCGCGGAACTGTGTATCGGAAATTCTAAAGATATGCTCATTTCAAATGATCTTGCGATATTGCTGTTGAACTGAATTTTATGGTTTAAGTGCGAAGAACATGATATTTATTAAATAAAGGTAACACACAAAACGTTAAAAAAATGCCCCTTTGGACGCAATTTAAATCTTAAACCTTTCAGATTTTTTTTTTCTAATTTCTTTAGTAAGTTGCTTAATTTACATTAAAAATTCCTAATTGTGCGAATATCTGTTATGTTATTTTTTCCTTGGATTTTTCTTCAACTTGACAATGTCATTAATAGTTTGGCAATTATTTTTGTGCTTCTAATATTTCGCCAGATCGTCAACTTTTGGCAGTAACTCAATCCGATTCCGATAACAGAACAGTACCATTCCTGTATGTTCCCATGTTACTGGACAAGGTATGGTCTGCTGAATATTACCGACGAAAAACTTATAGAGCGGAACCTTTACCTGAGTGAAGTTTATTCCCAAACTTTTCTTAGCTTTCGGTAAAATTGGAATGTCTATTAAAATAACAGAAGTCACGGAAAAACATTTTATGGGGGGAGGGGGAGAAGGACAAAACAGGTCGAATACTGGTCGTTTATTTAAAAAAGATGCCTCAGTTCCTTCAGAATTCCGCAAGAACGTTTGAAGCAGTCTCTGCCAACTTTGATAGAAGCTAACTTTCACGTTTGACGAGAAAATATGAAATTACCCATTTCTCAATAAATAGTGACAAATGTGTAAAAGGTGCATAAAATACCTCGTCTTGTTGTATAATAAACGTATACGAGGGCCGCCTGACCAGGATAATTGTTAGTGAATCTGACTGCCGTACCGAAGAGCTCGTGTTCGAATCCCAAAGAAGGCATGGATGTGCGTTAAGTGTACAGTGCCTAAGTGTTTTATTGTTGTTGTTGTTTGTTTGTTTTCTTGTCTTTTGTGAACATATTGCTCTTCTGTTTTTTTACAGATCATAAGATATAGTTAACTGTTAGGTTTATTTGAAATAATTATGTTGTTGCTACATATATATACATATATATTATTGAAAAAATAGTCGAATTTTCTATTCGTTGTGAAGAGAAAAAAACTAGAAAAACTAGTAAAAAAATCTGCGCGCAGTGCTGCAAAATTTATTCCATCTAATATGGGAAATGAAATATGAGAGAAATAGTTCAGGATTATAAGAACCATGATCCCTTACCAATTTCTATTTTTATGAATTTGCAAATTTGATAACATACGTTGAACAAAAAATGTAAAAGAAAAAGGTTAAAATACTAAAAAACAGTGAAAACTAAAGTTAATCGTTTTAGTCAAAGCTCCAAAGAGAACTTGTCAAGAGAAAAATGTTCTGAAGCTTTAAACAAAGTCAATTAACTGAACAACAAATCGAGTTTCATTCCGATCAAACCACTGAGAATGAGAGCTCTGACGATAGAGCACCGAGAGTTCTATCGTCAATTAGCAATATCGTTTTTAATTTTAAACAAATTTTTTACAATTCTTCAATAAACCTATACATATTTGAGGTTCTCATTGAAATGATCTCTTTTCGCTTCTCGTATTGTTGTCCGAACACAAATAGAAAATAATACATGTAATGCCGAAATAAAAATTTCGTAAAACCAAGGAAAAAAGGTTGGACTTATAACAATCGAAATGTAATAGTCATGATAATAATAATAATATTTAATAATAATAATAATAAACCAGTATAATATTAAACACATTATTATTATTAATATTTATAATAACAATATAATTTATAATAATAATATTTATAATATTTATCATAATATTTATAATAATAATATAATTTATAATAAT
>KK120213.1:35025-55216 GCA_000611955.2 Stegodyphus mimosarum
CCAAATCAACACCTTTAATACCGTAAGATCCCCAATACGTAAGGACATGAGTAATGTAAGCAACACTTACTAAAAGAGAAATCAGAGGGATAAAAAGAAGCTTTATTGAAAAAGTAGCATGGAGCGCAATGCGACTGAAGGCCGAAACATCCCTGTGATGGGTGTCCAGCAAGAAACATCCGGTCTTTAATAGGGGATATGATCTCCCCTCACTGCTAGGCAGGTTTCACATCATTTGTGCATGCTGGATATGTGGGTGTTAATGAGCTGTTGAGACACTGCTGCTCGTTCCTCTTGTAGCACCAATCGCAGTTTCGGAATCGTTACTGGCGGTAAGTTACGTGCTGCCACGGGTCTCCCTAGTACGTTTCGTGCATGCTTGACGGGATATAGATCCAGAGACCTTGCCGACCAATCCATGTGTTCAATATCTTCACTCTACAACAGCTCTTCGACAGTAACTGTGCGATGAGGTGGAGCGTTGTCGTCCATGCAGAGGAACTGAGGACCCATAGCCCTTGTGAAAAGACGCATGTAAGGAAGAAGAACCTCGTTACAGTTGCAGTCGCAGGTGACGAACCTCCTTGGGAGATATGAAGGTCGGTCCGGCTACAAAGCATTATGTCTGCTCGAACGAGAAATCCGCGACCTCCAAAACAGTCCCTTTTGATGAATCCAAAACAGTCCTTTTTGATGATGTTGAAGGGGTTATTGCGTGTTCCCCGCTCTGTCCAGATGTGTATGTGTCTAGAATCGCAACTCAGACTAAATCTGCTCTCATCTGTAAAGAGTACTCGTCCCCATTCATTGTCTCTCCAATTCCGGTGTTTCCGGCACCACAGAGAATGCCTTCTCCGATGGGCAGGCGTTAGAGGTTACACACCGTACAGGGCGTCGCGCAAACAGACCACCAACGTGCAGTCTTCCGGCCACGGTAAAACGTGATATCGGTCGTCCAGTCGCCTGTGTCGTGTGTCTAGCGATTTCTCACGCTGTCTGCCGCCTGTTTCTTCTGGCCTGTAAGGCAATATACCGGTCATCTGCGGGTCTCAAGGTATATCCCAAGGTGAACAACATATTACGGGAACTGTACTTGCCTTAAACCTATATTTGAATTATACTAGAAGAACTATACTTTCTATGGTGGTTTGGTTTGGTTTATTGAATTATGGAAAAGCACTTGATGGCTGAATGCCTAACGAGAAGGACGCCTTCGTAGAGGAATTTCTAAGGGGAACTGCTGGTATATACGTTACACATGGGGAAAACCACGAAAACGATCATGCAGCCAGCTCGTTCCCCGGGATTCGAACCTCGTTCAGCGACTTTATCACTCGGCCGTTGGTGAGCCACTTGCTGCGAAAGCTTCCAGTCATTAGATCATATCGATGCTGAAACGTGAGAAATGTGCACTGCCCTCGGCGGGATTCGATCGCCGAACCTCCCGAATACGCGTCAAGTGTGTTTCCAGTTACATCACAAAAGCATGCGGAGGGGAGGGAGAAAATGACTTTAAAATTATCTATATTATTGCTTCTATTATTCAAATATTGATTATCAGTTTGTTGTTGATAATGTTTGTGGTATTTTCAGGATATTAAGCTTCTAGAAGATTTATAATAAATATGTTTGTGTTCAAAGTGCAGTTAACGTAACCGAAATGCAACGAAACAGCGACGAATTCCCACCAGATTTTTTATACACAAATTAAAAAGGAGATTAAACCGGACATTGCACATTAAAATTAAAATTTTATCTTGCATATAAATGAAAACGCAAAAATAAATGCAGACTTAAATCTCAGATCGTATTCATTACCAGTATTCTTGCAAGGAATATTTTAGCGATAAAGGTAAATAAAGCGATGCGCTTTGGGGGAGGAAGAAAATCACATTCGCTACGCAATTTAACGTCTATTTATTGCATTCATCTGCGCGACATTTTAAACTGTTGCACGCATTAAAAATAAAAACAAAAAAGTAGCGATAAATAATTGCATCAGTGACAGTTCTGGGGAAATATCCGTCTTGCACTGTTCCATGAATTATGCAAATAACTCATTCTTTCTTCTTCGGAATTCCTTCTTTGAAGAACGGCAACGTATAAAAATGATGGCTGTGACGTCATTAGTTTGCTGTGAATCATAAATCTCTGAAGACCGCCAAATGCTAGTCTTGAGCCAAATCTCCATTTTTATTCCAAACACTATTTTTTAAATCTCTGGCTTACTTTCGAAACCTTTTATGATGTAAACACAAATCAAGTATTCCGTAGAATGTTTGATGATCCCATTCCCTTGATGAAAAGCGCCATTTTCATTTTTAACTGTCTAGAAATGCATTTGGGAAAGCTCAAACCCTATTGCTGTTCAAGGAAAAGAGCAGCGTTCGAAGATTATGTCCCCAAGTGATGACATATTTACTCTTCAAAATTAGAAATTACGTTTAGCCTTTTTGTAAATCCAGCGACATGAATGCTTTTCATATTCAGAGAAACTACAAAGCAGGTTAATGAGGACAATTTAAACGAGAAAAATAAAAATAATGGTGATTTGCAAAGATACCTACTTTGAAATGATTTGAAAGAGATTAAAGGGAGGGGGTTTTATTCAAAAGTTGTATTCATGTTGCACCTTCTGCAGAAAATGTATAACAATTCACATTCTTAACACAGAAATTTAAATTCATTAAATCTTAACAGGCTACTCCGGTATCCGCCGAAAACATAGCGGCAAAAATATCGCGGACGAAAACGTAGCGGAGAAAACAGCGCAAGGAGAAAACGGCGTGGTACAAAACATCGAGGGAGAAAATAAAGCAAAGAGGAACACATCGCAGTTCTAAAACATTGCGGTACAAAATATTGTCGTCGAAAATAAAGCGGTACAAAATATCATCATCTAAAATAAAGCGGTTAAAAAAATTCGCAATTTAAAAACATCGTCGTCGAAAATATCGTGGTAAAAAATAAAAATCAAAATCATCGCGTGACGATAACATCGCACACATGCTTTTTCAGATTTTAAATGCAAATGCTTGTTCGCAAAGCGATTTGGAATCCCAAGAAGGAAAGAGGAATTCTTTTAGAATAGAAGAGAAACACGCCAAGTGACAATCAAATTCGCTGAAACAACCTTGTATTTGGCGTACATTTACTAAAAACACTCGATGTTTAGTGAATGATTTTAAGTCTAATCCAGTCCTTGCTAGCACTTTTAAAATTCTATTAACATAATTCTTGATTACTATTTTTGCCGACTGATGGCGTTGCCTCCACGCGCGTGGTTCTACCCGAGGGTATAAAAAAAGCCGTTACTAAGGTTGCTTTCCCTTTCTAGATGTTTTGTTCTCCTGATGAGAAGGGACCTGTAGTTGCCCTCGAAATCGATTGAGTGTTTTTAGTAAATGTACGCCAAATACAAGGTTGTTTCAGCGAATTTGAGGGATTCTTTTAATTCTATATTTTATGGATTAACTAATAAATTTTTGCTGAAAAAATAAAAAGGAAACTTAAGCATTTCAAAATTGAAGATGAGTAGAAAATTAATGCAACTTATAAAACTTTAAAAGAATAAAATTTTAAATTTACACAGTTTTAATTAAGAAAGATCATTAATAAATTAATTTTTTATAAAGTTTATTGATAATTTTTATGAAAAATACAGTCTAAAAACGCGTAGAAAAAGGAAGATAAATGACTGCATGAGGTTACCTCTATAAAAATTGCTGAGTTATTATCAAATTATTTTCTTTCACATTTGTTAATCTGATGTTGTTTTAATAAAAATTATGTTTTGTTTTGTTTCTGTTTAAAGTGCCGTTAACATTTTCATGCATAGCGCGCAATCAATTTTTTGGTTATCCATTAGTTAGTTACGACGAAGGTCAGTTTCATAATATGTCAGTATGGGATTTGAAAAACTCATGTGTGCGAGGTTATCGTGATTTCTAGGTACTCTATTTTTACCACGATATTTTCGACGACGATGTTTTTATCTTGCGAAGTTTTTGAACCGTTTTATTTTCGACCACGATATTTTGTACCACGATGTTTTAGAACTGCGATGTTTTCTCTTTGCTTTCTTTTCTCCCACGATGTTTTCATCAGCGAAGTTTTCGCCTTGCGTTGTTTTCTCCTCGACATTTTCGTCTGCGATGTTTTCCGTTGTAACCGGCTACTGCAGCTAGTGCAGCGAATACATTTTAATTAGTTTTCGAGTTTGAATCCAAATTAAGCTATGCACATTTATCATTGTCTTTGTAAAAAAGGGGCTGTTACGATTCTTCGATTCAAAAATCTTCTTGAGAGTGTAGAGGCATTAGATTTTTTTATGCCCTCGCCGGGACTCGAACCTGGAGGTTTCGAATACGCGCCGAGTCTGCTACCGTTACACCCCAATAGCCTGCAGGAAGGAGGGGGAAAATACTTTATAAGAGGTTCTAAAGATATGACACTCTCTAATTATAATCCCTTAGAATTCTCGGTTAAAAATGAGTTAAGTCAAAGACAGAAAAAAGTTAGGGGAATTGGGAACTTGATTCGAAAACCCAATTTCTTCCTGATTAAAACAGGGGTGAAGTTAGGCAAATAGCAACCCGTAATTTTCCTTAATTAAATGAGCCAGACTAACTTCTGGCAGGAAGAGCTACTTAGGTCTGAAGATGAATACGATTGTGCATTGAATCCTTTCTTTGTGCGAGCTTTCGTGGAACTATATCACATAAAAATCATGAGACGAAACAGATGCATATTTAGCTATGAGATTTAAAATACATTAAGGGATTGAATGACACATTTTTGATGTTATTACTTAGCTTCCTAATCTGAAAAACCTCAAAAGACTTCTAACAGGTCCATATATTCCTTATGGCCCAAAGGTAGAAAACATCACCTATCGTACCTAGGCTTTAGGTACTGTATTCCATCACTTGGTACCATCACCAAGGCTTTAGGTACTGTATTCCATCACTTGGTACCATCACCAAGGCTTTAGGTACTGTATTTTAAAGATAGAAAGCGTTCGTCGTTGTTCAAGACCTTGGATGTTGTATTGTAGTAACAGAAAGCTCTTGGCTTTGGGCAGGCTCTTCTTGGCATGTATGCTTTACCCAGTTGCATCCGTAGTTTGATGGCCAACACATAGGGTTGAGTCTAAATGTCTTCTACTACCAACTTCTCGAAGGAAATTGCGGTTCAACAGTATTTTAAATACACCATATCGCAGGGACACTATACATTTTTCAATACTCATGGTTTCCTCGGGATTCAATTGTGGACCCAATGCTGTGGCAACCGACACCGCTAACTAGTATACCGACCAAGACGGGAACAGTTACTGCAAAGAAAAGTGACGTACCATTTCATTACATTTGGGAAACTCCCGTATATAACTATGCAACTAGATTATCTCACTATGAGTGCCGAAACGAGGACGAAACTTAAAATCATTTGTTGGTTTTGTATTTTAATAATCAAATTGTTTGAAATTTGGTACATCGGAGTTATGCTGCATGGCAGGCAGACGGTCAGATACAAGCATTGTGGGGTATGCTATCAATTTACCATAAATAAAGCAAGTACACAGAACAGTGATGGAAATTAAATCGTTATATAATCATACAAATCGACCAACGAAAGCTCACTGATCACAGTTTAATTCGTCTCGGCGATCGAACGCGTTTGGCAAGATGAAACTTCAGTATCTTTCTCAACTTTGAAATGACGGAGTTTCTTCCAGGAAATCTTCTGCTTAGGCATTCCTCCGAAGGCGACTTTCGAGTACTTTAACGGAAAAAAAAACTTAACCTGAGCTACTCAGTAAGGATGCTTCCTTAGATGTTAAGCAAGTCGAAGCACTCTGCTTTATTTCCCAAGATGGAATTACGCTTTATGCTACATCATTATTTTGTGCAGATAAAAGAGTTAATGAAAGAAAAATACTGGAAAATAAATTGTGCCTCTTCCGAATTCGATTTCAAAAGCTTCGATGGGCCGAACTCAATGTTACTCCTCAGTGTTAGCTCAAGAACACATAAACTGAATATCTTTAATTTCTCACAGGCGTAAGATGAAGCAAACCCAATACCTATGCGTTTCCGTGGGTATATATTAAATACTGACGAGCCTTGTTAACTGTTAAACTTTCGTCTCAATTTTTAGGGAGAAAAAAAGGGGGGATCCCTGGAGGGTCCGAGGGCCTCACACCTCTGTTTTCCTGTCGCCAAGCTCTCTACAGAAATTTAGTAGAACTTCCCGTGTATTTTAAGCGCCTCCTGTCGCACGAACATCATGCGCTTACATACAACCATACTTTTTCGGGATTCGAACCTGGGTCCATCGTACCTATCTGGTATTTGCATTACATGGTAACTTACGCATTGTACTTAATTTAAGTTGAATTAATTTTAGCCCAAAAGCTACGTTAGTTCCAAACGGGATATTTAGTCTCGAAATCGCATTCTGCTTGGAAATACTGTACTTAAAGCGTTGTATCAAATTGTTGCGAACAAATATTATCCCTTCTATTATGTTTAAAGAATTTGCATAAATGCATATATGTTCACTGCAGTGTGAAAAACAACGGTCAGATCAGTATTTGAATAACGTAGTCCTCCACTTGAATATGGGCATCTGGAAGCCCAAATTTGGAATTTGATTTATTATCTATTTCATATTTTATAAAAGAATTTTTGATTAACAAACTCAGATTATTTCAAAGCGATCCATGGCAACACTGTAAATGAAAAAAACCTTTTTATCCGCAGCGCGTGAAACTGCGTTTTGGAAATTCTTAAGATATGCTTTTTTAAAATTATTTTGTGATACCGCTGTTGAATTTAGTTTTATGTTGCGTAACCGACGATATTTAATAAATAAAGTAAAGATACAAAACATTAATAATAATAAAAGACAAAAATAAGTTTCGTAAAGCCATCATGGTAAGAATACTGAACATCGATATGATAAACAGAGAAAAAATAATAACAATAATAAAATAAAAAACAGAAAGATGCATGCCAAACTTCCTCAATTCCCCTCCTCATTCGAACTTTTTCCCTGTTTACTCTATGCGTGCACACCGCTCCCCGTAAACAATGTTAATTATTATCAAGGTTGTTGTAAAGGGTAAGCCTTAATAACGAATCGACTCGTTTCTGTATGAGAATGGTTATGATTTGATCCCATATATAACCGGTTTTCCTTCTCTAATCTGCATGGCTAACGTAACTTCAAGCCAATTTTACCTTGAAATGCCCTTCCCAAAAGCATCCCCTTCCCTTAGGAAGATAGATAGCTTTGCAGAAAATCCAAATAATTCAAACCAATACTTTTTAAGGTTCCCTTTATGTTAATTAACAGTTATTTTAAGTTTTGTATCTTTCCTATCTCAATCTAATTTCAGCTTACAATTTCCTGCCAGAATGTGAATTTAGAAACTCAGATAATGCAAATGAGAATGAGTACTATTTAAATCGTGACTTAACGACTTCAACACAGATTTCCTGACTAGCGCGCGTTTGCCTTCTGGCTACCTCTCTCTTAGCTGTTACTACGCTCGGCCATATCTAGGCCCTTGCTAGGCTTTGCCGATTCAATTAATACTTAGGGGCCAACTAGTTAGATTCTGATAGCTTCGGCTATATTTATTAAGAGCTTTACTTAAGTTAATTTTAGTTTAAATTATTAGTTTTAAGTTCAAGCCCGAGTGGCGGCTTTATGTAAAGTTCCAAGTCGGAACTGAATTGTAAATATACTGAGTAATAAAGGGTTTTAAACCCTTCTCAAGTCTTACGTATTCTGTTCACACACTTAAGCGATTATTCGCTTGTTAAGTGTTCGTGGGGTTAGAAGCTAGAACTTAAAGATTTAAAGAGTTAAACCCCATAACTTCTTTTTTTTTGTAATTAGATATTGCAAACGAGTGGATATAAGATTTTGGATAAAGAAATACTTGAAAATAAAATGTGCTTTCTCTGTGGACCGAAACACGGGATTTCAGAGTCATTGGCTGCAAAAACATACAGCAGAAATGGCTTAAATTCTCCACGGTTTTGTTTTAAATGTTCCCTGAACCCGGATGCGATGGAAAAGTTTCTATGTTGATAATCTATAAAATTTCTTATCACTTGATTTAAATCTCCCTTATTCTGAATGCAACCGTTGTAGAGACATTAGGTTATTTCGAAGCATCAGGCATGAAAAATGAGCAACGCCTTCGCCGGGAATCGAACCATGGACCTCTCGGTTACGCGTCGAGCATGCAGATCACTACACCACGAAGGCATGCGAAGAAGGCGGAAGAAATACCTTATATACTCCCCCCTTTTAAAGGGCGACTGTGGTTTTGGGGACCCAATCGCCAAATAGCGGTGGTGGAGAATCATCATCCACCACCTTTTTAGCTCGGGCGCCAGAGTAGAGACATTAGGTTATTTCCAAACATCAGACATGAAAAATGAGGAACCCCTTCGCCGGGAATCCAACCACGGACCTCTCGGTTACGCGTCGAGCATGCAGACCACTACACCACGAAGGCACACGAAGAAGGCGGGAGAAATACCTTATACCGTAAAGTTGCTATAAAGATAATTTACAAAAAATTTTATCACTTGAGACAAATTTCTATATTCTCCATTTTCCTATTGCAAAAATGTAAACAATAACGTTTAAAGAAAAAACAATGTTTTTCAATCTCAGATCGATATTATTCGAAAATTCTCTATAGATTGTATTACATTTCAAATAAAGCCCTTAATCTAATTTAAGTGAAGCTTAGATGACGCAAAAGCGAACAATGCCTCGAAATCGATTACAATAAATGGCTTTCCATGGCATCACCTCTCCTGAGGTATGCGTGGAATCCATTTAATGATTAAATATTTATAGAATTATTCTCAAACGCTCATTCATGGCTATATAAACGCACGATCATTAATTTAATGAAATTGACGGTTGCAGTTGAGAAACAATCTCTTTGTATTTAAATTGGTTAATTAAGATTTGGGAAACAAACAACTATTCGATATTCCGTAAAGGCCAAGGGACGTGTCAATTATCTCACGTTCGAATGAATTAAATATTGAAACTTATTAGGTAAGGACTCGAAGTTTCGACCAAAAATGGAGATATTTTAGAAATGCCGGTGGGAATATTTTTCAGTAATAAGGTATTAATTAGAAATTAGATATCATTTATTGCTCGTTAGAGTTCTAAGAGTGAAAAGGTCTCAAGGAATTTAATTTGCTCTGTAGCTTTTGAATTGCTGTTAGAAATTCCATTTATACTTACTTCGATACTGTAACTGCTATGTCTATCTGATAGATATAGCTTTTCTGCTATGTCTATCAGATATTCTAGTATTTTGTACTTCAAGTTTTAACCGAATTTTTAATGAATTTTAAACCCTACAATTTCTAAAATTTGTAGGGTTTAAAATTTACCCAATTGTGAAATTATTGGGTAAATTTACCCAATTAAAGTACCCAATACCCAATTATTTACCCAATTGTGAAATTTATGGAGTCATTACAATTCAGGAACGTGAAAAAATGTGCACTGTCTTCCCCGGAATCAGAACTCTGGAGCTTCTGAATACGCGTCGACCTTGCTTCCAGTTGCGCCGCAAAGGCATGCACAAAAGAGCGAGAAAATACTCGTAGAGTCATTAGCATTTTTTTTTTGTAAGCCCAAAGGGGCGTTTTGTCCCTCAAGGACTATTGCTTTCGCTTTGCGATTTTGCATCGAATCACCACGAATGCCCGTTTCACTTTTCAAATTGTTGTCACCAAATATTATCGCCCTGTATTATATTTGAAGAAATTAAATAATGAAGAATCTGTATAAATGTATGTATGTTTCTCGCATTGTGATAAAATAACGGCACCCAGAGCCATCGAATTTTGAATGACGTAATCCTACTGCGAATATGGGCATCTGGAAGCCCAAGTTTGAAATTTGGAATTTGTTTATTATCGATTTCACATTTTGTAAAACTGTAATTTTTGATTAACAAACTTAACGACTTCAAAGCGAGCCACGGCAACGTTGTACAGAAAAACATTTTTATGTCCAGCGCTCGAGACTGTATATCGGAAATTCTAAAGATATGCTCATTCTAAAATTATTTTGCGATATCGCTCTTGAACTGAATTTTATGGTTTAAATGCGAAGAACATGATAGATTATTTTTTATTATCTTATTAAATTATTATTTGAATTAAGTGCTTCTCCGCTTCATCTGCTTAACATTATGTTTACTATTTTTTTTCTAGATTCAATATGAAATACGAGACTGATTGTTTCCTCAATTAATTCTAACGTGTTCAATTAATCATTAAAAAACTTAATTCAATCTAAAAATAAAGAAATCAGGAAAACGTTCTACATATTCACAAATTATCAAATACCTCCAATTCCTTTTCTTACTTAAAATTTTTCTTAATAATAAATCTTTTCATTAATAAGAAAACCTAAGTGTATACGTAAATAATTATAAACTTCTTTATTTCTTATGACAGCTTGAAACTTGATGACGGTTCAATTGAGTTGTGAGGTTTATCTATTTTTAACTAATACCTCCCTTTAAATTACTCCCTTTTCACAAACGCTTTTCATGAGAGAATAAAAATGAGATGAGCGTTTATTCAGATTAAGGTAAAAAGAAATGCTATACAAGCAAAAGTTTCAGAAGTCAGTTTTAGAGCGTGTCTGCCTAGTCTAGGTTACGTTGTGCCGTGAACATTAGCAGCTTGATTTAGTGGCGTTCAGTGCTTCTAGCCATTTGGCTTTATCTCGCCGCTTTTCCACAAACCAGAGCCGCTTTTTATACATTATCTCTTCCCTTTTCTAGGCTTATCCTGTAAACCGTTAGGCTAATCTACCACATTTTCAATTTGTTCATCGTTACGTATTTCTGTTAAGCCAAAAGTGCTTGGCTTGTGGAACCCCAAGTTGGATAACTGTTGTATTCGAATAAAAGGGGTCTTATAGACATTTTCTGACTTCGTTTCCTTTCACAAGACTAGAAGATAATTCTTCAGTAGTCTTTTTAAAGTCTACCGTGTAAGCTCCCTAAGAGACATAACCTTTATAGAGTTTTGAAGAGAAATTATGCTCATCACGTTCATCGGTCAATCGGTTTCTTTACTTATTAATTTTAAACTGCGAAAAAAAGGGCGGATAACATATTACCAAACAGAGCGATTATTCTTAGTGCAAAAATTAGTAAATGAGTTTATTTATTTTTTGACAAATACGAATATAAGCTAATCTAGTTCCATTTAAAGATCTTCAGGCGCGTTATTCATGTTTGTTTATAATGGAAATGAAAATAATGTAACCCTAGACCTTAATAAATAAAATTTTGAAATCTTTGCAACAAGTACATAATTGAAATGTCTTCACAGATGACATAAAATTGCTTCGGGTATCACCAGCTTAAGATCACTGCATTAAAACATCTTCAATAGCATTATTCTTTAGATTTCACAAATGTATCCAAAACCGCTTGAATCGTTTAGTGGGCATAAATGGCTGCTTGTTCCGCTTCTCTCCCAGGTGCACAAAATGCCCTTTAAATTTGGTAAAACACTGATTGCTACGGAAGGAGGGTGGGAAATTTCCAACAAAGGAGATCAGGTGACAGCCTTTCAACCCAAGAAGCGATTCGGAAAATGAAGCACTCTTCCTTCGTTCGTTCTCATTTTCTAAATGGCTGATGGAGTGGGATGGAAAAAGAGTAAGACGTGGTAAAGAGCATGAAAAAAAAATGCGCCGTTTTTTTATCACATCTTATAAGAAAAAAAAAAAAACTTTTGTAATTAGCCATACGGTTACTTTTTTAAATCAGGTAATGCAGGAACTGAGTTGAATGCGAGAGAAAAAAATATTACGGCATATGTTTTGTTTAGGAGCTAAAAGACGTGGATATAAAAAATGTTTACATGCATTTAATGGGAAAAAAACATTAAAACTAACGTTTAAAAGACATATGTCTAAATATTTTTGGCAAGTAATATGAATTCTTTAATAGTAGCATTCCCATCATTTAAAAGATGTGGTTTTGAAATAAGGTGAATACCAAACATGCATCGAGAGAAGCTATTTAGAAAGGAATTATACTTTCGATTCATATTAATTAATACATGTTGAGATGCGAATTATTAAGGGATAAACGTAATTTTGCTTTGTTTTATGTTTACTAATATCTAAACATAAATTTAACTCTCGTATCGTTTTTTTTCCTATCAATAAAATTTTCAGTTTCATATTTAAGAAACCCATTCCGAACAGGAATTCCTGGGGTGTTTACAGGATTTCTTACCAGTGTGGTTTAATTTACGTTTGTCAAACTAAGACAGCCTTAAAATTTTACGTTGAAGAACACGAGGCATATGTTAGGGAAAAGGAAACACAAAAATCCTCTATTACCCAGCACTGTTGGTCCGAAAATGAAATTTTCCATTTCTACAGTCAAGATTATTCCAAAAAAATCCTCCATTGGCTACTTAGATTTTCTAGAGGCGTTTCACATTCAAAAAAATCTTTCTGTTTTAGTTAACGGCCCGAAGTCCAGTCAATATTTATCTTCAGCATTTAAGGAAATTATGTTTTAGTTTTCTTGTTTTATCAAATATGGCGCCAGTAGTTTAGCTTACGTCCAGCCATTCTTATCTTATCACCATATCTTATCTCGTTCATTGGTACTTAGGCAGCTGAGGAAGATGGTTCTGTAATTACACCATCGAAACTAGTCCTGTAAAATTTACAAATATTGGCTTATTTTTGTTGTTTGACTTCTCCAATAATCGTTATTCGGCTTGTTATTTTAGCCTAAATCTAAACATATCTTATCCATTGGCATTATGAAAGATACTTTTAAAAACTTTCTTCCCTTTTCTAGCTTTTCTTTCCAGGTAAGAGGAAGCTCGAGATTAGTACAAATATAAAATTAAATATCAAATACTGTAAAAGCACCTATGTTCTATTAGCCACGTGTTTTACTGTTATGTTACAGCGATTTATAGCTTCAGACCATCAAACGTAGGTGACCTATTCATAACGCAGTCCGCTTATGACGGCACACTTATAAAAGTCGGCCATTGAATACAGAAATCTTCGTAATGCTGCTCCTATCAGAAAGATCACCCTAGCTTTATGCAAGACTTAAAATGATTGAAAAGACAGAAAAATTCGTAACGGTGCCCCATCATGAAGCTGAGCCTGCTTTTATGGAAGTTGGGAACTGACTGAAAAGACAAAAGCCTTCCTAATGATGATCTATGATAAACATGACACCACCTTTATGAAAGACGGCAGCTGATTGAAATGAAAGAAACTTTCGTGATGATGCTCAATCATGAAGATGATCCCAACTTTATCCAAGACGGCAAGACATAAATCTTGGTAATGGTGACCCGTCATAAAACGCAAGTCCATCCCTGATCGAAAAGAAAGAAACCTTCGTAAGGGTGCCATTATAAAGAAAAATGGCGGCACGTTTCTGCAAGTCGGCCACTGCAGATCCTTAGTGCCCTGCCATACATATGACGGTACTCATATAAATATCCGTTTCTAACTTGTAAAAAGCAAATTTTCATGAAAGTTAAGGCACATTTGGTATTTTTACTAGCAAAGCAAATGTTAATGCTTCTTGCATAGCTATCCCCCCGAAATGAAGATGCGCACACATGTACGATTGTTATTTTTCAAGGTTTAAATTGGTACATAAGAATCCCGGAACAGTTTTGTTTCAGTGCCCCGTCATGAAGGATTCTATCTAAATTAATATTTTATTTTATGTAACAGTATAATTAAGTTTATTGTAGAATTTTAACGTTAGATCAAATATTTGTGAATTTAATCGGGCAGTGTTTAAAGGTCTATGACCGATTTTATTTTAGATTTAGGGAAGATTTTCCTGGAGACTTCTGAAGTTGTTCCAGATTTAATACCTAAAGTTATTTCCAGAAGATGAATATAGTAGTGAAGACATTCTAAATACTGCTGACAACATGAGACTTCTAAAATTTTGGACAATCCTAATTTGACAATACTATAAATTTGATAAAATGTGATTCAATAATATAAGCAATGTAAATTTTAAGCATGATAAAAATTTGGAAAAAAAAAAAAGACTAAGAAGAATTTTATATAGGCTGAAATTCTTTTCAATTAAAACTAGCACAGTTGCGGTACCATTATTTTTACTCTATAAGGTATTTTCTCCCTTCTTTCCTAATGCCTTCGTGGTGTAACTGGAAGCATACTCGACGCATATTCGATAGGTCCAGGGTTCGAGTGCCGTGGTGTATTGTAGGTAATTATTATACAGATTCCTCCAAGTGTTAAGAGAAAAGCTTTAAACTGGAATGAACTGAAACAGAAAATCTTTACGTCCAATGAAAGATAGATAAGATGCTGTTAATTAGTACACTGCTAATAGATGGCCTTCGAAAGTATATGATTCTCATGGGACCAGGGGTCCACCAGCGGCTGAGCAGTATAACCGCTGAACGCTGGTAGACACAGCCTGAGATCGAGTCGAGGCGAACGGCTGGCTGCATGGGTGTCTTCGTAGTTTTCCCCGTGAGTAACGTGCATACGGGCCAATTTCCCTCAGAACGTCTTCTACGAGGGCATCCTTCCCTTAGGTAGGTAGCCCTAGTGTGCTTTACCATAATCATGTAAACCAAACCATGGAACAAGTAATTAAGCAGATATGTGCAAATTTGCAGGAAATCGTTTATCACTTCACATTATGGTGAAAAGTCTAAGACAGTTTAAGTTGCTGTTCCAACGCGAAATCTTAGACTCCTAGACTGTTAACTAAGTCACTGTTGGGGATCTACCAGTTTCTGTAAAATTTTGCTACGAAGATGCCAGTTTCAAAAAAAGCTGAAAGACAGAGTTCCTAACACATCAGAGAGGGGTCAGAGTAAATCTTATAACCACAGAAGTCTGTTAGTTTCAGAAGCAGCTGCCCATGCACGTGAAAGCATAATCAAACTAGTCGAATTACCAGCAGGTAGATAAATTTTTTAGTTCTAAATTCCGTACAATTATAAATTATTACTATTACGTTGCTATAATCTAAATCTTCATGCGCAGAGTACCCATCAAAGCTTTCTTAATGTTTGCTTATAAATAGTTTGATTTATTTTTGCGGCTAGCTGAAGCAGCCGATGTTGCTCGGGCTTTACGCAGACTAAAGACATTTCGTTTAGAGTGATGGGGTAATTTCTTTAAATCTCAGGTAGGACACATTTTCTTCTTATTTTGGTCCAAGATGAGCATTGAAAAATTTTAACAAGCTCCAAAAACTGTAGAACAGAACAGAACTAATATTGCTCTATATAACGGTTTAGTAAAATCTGATCTTACACTGTTATTGATCCCTCCTCCCAGAAATGAGCTTTTCGAAATTCACCATCCAATTTGGTCGATTTCTTCACTGATGTCAAAGCGTTAGCGAAAAACTGACAGAGGACGCACTTAAATTCCGCTTTGATGCTCATACTCTACTCTAAAATGTAAACGAACATGGCGCCATCTAAAGATTTTATAAAAAATCGTTAGTCAGAAAACAACAACGGCGACATGAAACTAAGGCAGCTGACATGATTTCAGAACTAAAGCTAGGTAGAAATATTAATATCTATTTCTTCTAAAACAATTATAAATTCCTTGCCTAGTATGTATGATTGTCATTGTCACTGACAGCGGGAACGCAATAACTGCGACGTGAACCTAAGTTGTGTATCGTGAGCGCAACGTTCTAATATAAACTCTCTAAGCGTAGATTCGGTAGAGTGCTTTTTGAAATTTTATGCAGATAGTGATTTTCTTGTTTCGAAGGTCAAATGTGCAAAATATCATAAAGGTCGCAATAAAACTGCAGATTTGCTTGAATTACACAGACACGCACACAAGCGTGCACTCTTCTTTGCTTACACGGATGATTTTAATGAATTCAGTCAGTGTAATTTCACGGGTCCAGCTAGTAATTAATAAAACTAAACACTAAATTCAAAAAGAAAATAGATGTATTATGTTTACCCGCGTGGCAAACACAGTTATTTTATACCGCCAAGTTTTCCGATTAAATCTGAAACATAAATATATCACGCTTTGCACATTTCGCAGAGTTTCAAGACAAGGCTTTTAAATTGCTGATTTTTTAATCAAAAGTTCCTTAAATTAACATAAAATTTAGGAACATAAAAGAGCGCAGACCCCGAGGATTGGTTTCTAAGCTACCTTACGTATAGTACCTTATTTTGAAGGTCAAGTGTGTCAAATTTCATTACAATTCGCGTTGAAACAAAACTGTAAATTTTCATGAAAGAGAAATCCACGGACACGCTTGTTTACTTATATAGGTATCCATTCGAGGAAAAGCTCCGGAGAAATAAATTTTGTATCAAAATAAAATCGCGATTTAGCATCTTATTAATAGATTTTTAAAAACAAAATTTGGTACTCCATGATCAACAAAGGTGCGGGATAATTTCAAGGTGAATTATCTTATGATAGAAGCTAAAATTCTGCAAAGAATTACTGTTCTCTTACTAAAAACATTACTAGCAACTGAGTCAATATTTCATCTTTAAGTTCAAGCATACAGAGAGTAGCGTAATATTTATTTGATCCAACTTTTAATCGGATGTATTTTAGGGGTATTGTAAAGGATACCCTGAATTAAGAATGTTTAAAAGCATTAAAAAAACTTTCTCTCATGCCTGCATAAGCTTGACATATACGAGTATGATAATTTTGCGCAATTTTAAAACGAGTTCTTTTCTTTACGAAACGACAGTTTACTTAATCGAAGCAAAATGAAGTTCATCAAAGCATTGATAACAGCAACATATACTGCAGTAAGAAATATATAACGTATTTTATTCTATGCATCTCCTACGGATGTCATAAAATAAAAACAAAAAATACACTAGCAGAAAAAGCTAGGTTCTGACAGACAGTGCATGGTTGATATAGTCAACTATGCATACAAATACAGAAAATTGAATGCAAGATTTGTTTTTTTTTCCTCCTTAGAATCTGTAATGTTGCAATGCGTAGCTTTTGTCAAAAGTGCGTTATATTTCATACTGGATGCTTCCATGCTAAAGGGGAAAAAATTGCGAGCACGCTTTTGAATCCGCTATATTTTCATATTTATCGCTTCCATAATCCTGAAAAACTTTTTGAAATTATTTTGATGTTGCAAATATTTTGTACGGGCCCTTCCTTCATCAGAGTACTTCATCACTGTGTACTTTGTCAATGTGTACTTCGTCAGTGCATGTAATTCGTCATTGTGTACTTCGTTAGCGCATATATTTCGCCATCGTGTACTTCGTTAGCGCATATATTTCGTCATTGTGCATTTCGTTAGCGCATATATTTAGTCATTGTGTACTTCGTTAGCGTGTAAAGTCATTAGGTATTTCTGAAGCAGGAGTATTGAAAAATGAGCAACGCCTTCGCCGGGAATCGAACCACGAACCTCTCGGTTACGCGTCGAGCGTGCTAACCACTACACCACGAAGGCATGCGAAGAAGGAGGGAGAAATACCTTATATACTCCCCCTTTTAAAGGGCGACTGGGATTAGGGAATCCAACCGCCAAATACAAGTGGTGGAAAATCCTCATACACCACCTTTTTAGTTCGGGCGCCAGTGTAGAAACATTTTTTTTTTTTTTTTTGGAAACCGGAGTATTGAAAAATGAGCAACGCCTTCACCGGGAATCAAATCACGGACCAATCGGTTACGCGTCGAGCGTGCTCACTACTACACCAAGAAGGAGTGAGAAGAAGGGGGAGAAATACCTTATAAGTGCATATATTTCGTCATTGTGTACTTCGTTAGCGCGTACTTCATCAGACTGATTGGTCACAGCAATTTTAACGGGTAATAGTAAATGATAAAAGTAATGATTTTCTTTATACAATATGTGGTGGAATGTGAACTAGGAAATACAATAAGTACGAAGAACATGGAAAATGAAAAGTTGTTTTAAGCACGAATATTTACAAGAAATGATGCTTGACAGTTCACCAGAAGTCAACAACTGACCAGTACGTATATCACAACGACGATACATCCCAATAACGAGACTCATGGCAATGACCAATGGCAACCAAAAAGGGAGGTGCACAACTACATGTTATAGCAGTCCTATATACAAAATTGCAACATACTGAGGCTACTCGTTTTTGTGTTATACGAGATACATACATACGTACGGATGGACGGACGTCAAGAGAAAAATCTCTTCTGCATTCATTTTAAATCCTTTTTTGAGAAAAAGAGTCCTTTATTCTGTCCTTACGTACAAATAATACGCAAAAACATCATTATATTGCATATGATAGCGGTCAAAATGGATATTTTCATTGAACATGGTACCCGAAAATTTTCGAGATTACAATAAGTCCTTTACTTTGTTAAAGGAGGTAAAAAAATACTATTGCGATATCACGTGGCAAGTCTCCTTTTTTTATTTAATTTTGCGGTTTATCGCCAAATTAAATAAAAAAAATACCAGAAACTAATTATTTCAGCTAAATAAGAGGCTACATAGCAACAAACAAAAATTATAAATTTTATGTGTTTGATTGTCTATTTTCTTCAACTTATACATTTATTGTACATAAAATATACCTACTCGGAACTGGTTAAGTTGCTATAAATAACAGAATTAATAATTTGCCGTAAATAATAACTGTGGAAGTGCCGTAAAATACAAATTAAAAATTTTTACATCGAAACTTACATTCGATTTGCAATAAATATTTGCTGGTTACAAAATAAAAATTATATTTTCTGTCACTCTTGGCCTTAAAATACTCATCAATGTTTTTTAAAAATTTATTTTGCTTAATTATGATTTCAAAATTTCTAAGAACACCGGAGAAATTAATAGTCAGTTCGAACCATGAATCTAGAAAACGATTTGGAAGGAAAATCGGACTAGTAGGAACACTGCCACTTATGTATAAGTCATCGAATTTGTCATCGAATCAGTATTCAACACCGTCTTGTTTCTCAGATAAAAACTGCCCAATCATGCAGATATTACCAGCTTCCCTTTGACACAAAAAATTTATAAGTATGTAAAGAATTTCACGTTTAAGACTATAATCCTGTTAGTGTTATGTCCGTTAGTAACATTAGAAATTTATTAATACAGTCAAGTACCAAAAATCCGCCGACCGGAAATCCGCCAACTCCTGAAATCCGCACTGCCTCTCAAAGTATAAACATTGAATTTGTAGGTTCCAGAAACCACAGAATGGAGAATGAAATACAGAAGAAAAAATATTTATCCAATAATGACGTCAAAATTACCGAATAATAATAATTCTGTGTTAGTGGCAGAAAAAAGATCTTAGCCCAGAAGAAGTTTTTAGTGTGGATGCTGTGCTCAAATAAGCCAACACTGGCATATCAGATAACCGATGATGAAATCATTGGCTCAGTTTTGAAGTCGCCTCAGCAAGAAAATGATTCAGACACCGACACAGATAATGAATTTGATAAGAGTGAGAAAATATCTTTTAATGAGGGTTTGGAACATGGTGAAAAATACCTAAAATATTTATAACAACAGAGCAAGAGATTATGATAACCCTGCAGAATTTACAAAAAAAAAAAAAAAAAAAAAATTACTCTGGAGAACCTAAAGTTTTAAAACAAACCTCTATCAGAAAAATGTTTGAAACAAGTAAAAAAAAAAATGAAATATTTTATGCTTTATTAGTATCCCTTATTTACACGTCTCTATTGTATATGTCCTTAATGCTTTAAAATATTCCTGTAATCACTAATATAAGCAAAAGGTAGAAACCTCTCAGAGTGAGAGAGCTTTTAGTCTCAGATCACGGTCATTCTATTCGACGTTCTCCTCACTAGCTAGCAGTTGAATTCTAAGCCACAGTGCTTGCTACGTGATTGCTTATTGAAATAAATCCAAGTGCGTTAGTATTAGTAAATCTTGCTGCGCACCATTTAGTTAGAGGCCAACTCCGCGTATAGCTCTGTGAGCAAAGATTAATTTAATTTCTATTTAGCTTTAGTTTAATTTTAGCTGATTGTTCATTTTAGACCCAAGTGTGGTCTTTTACTTTCTGTATCCCTCCCGAGTTGGGAAGTGATTTGTAAATAATATTGATTAAATAAAAGAGGA
>KK120213.1:55428-89705 GCA_000611955.2 Stegodyphus mimosarum
TGTCTTTAATGCTTTAAAATATTCCTGTAATCACTAATATAAATGAATAATATAATAAATATATACATATAATAATATAATGCATATAATAAAATAATGTATATTATTGTACATTATAATTTAAGTAAATGTATCTAATATGCCTTATTTGTTTTGCACTTTTGGTCTGAATATTATGATTTGGCTTTTCTGTCCTGAAATCCACACAACCTCTAGTCCCAAGCATTGCGGATTTCTGGACTTCTACTGTATATATATTTATGAATGTAAAGTAAAGAATTTCAAATGTTCAAGACCTTTCTTAAACGTTTACCACTTCAGAATGCAAACTAAAATACTAAAGACATGGCTACGGGCGTCTGAAACTCTTTACTTTCTTGTTTCCAGTCCAAACAATGACGGCTTCTTTCAAAGTCGTCCATTTTTTGAACGAAACATATATTACTTTTTTTTTCTTTCGCTTGCTCTCTTCAGATAAACCAGTTCTCGTCAGATGACACGTCCACACAAACAAATCGCGATTTTATCTGCTAGGCACTCCACCTCCACCCTCTCTTTACACAAGACCCTACCGTCCACCTACACGTCATTTGCATCGAACGGGCTAACGGTCGCCGTCCCGACGACGACGACACCGGGATCACGTGACCCACAGAACAGCAGATCGGAGAGAGGCGTGGCTGCGGCTCTTAAAAAGAGGACATCGACGAAAAAAAAAAATAAAGGGGTCGTATTTTCCATTTCTTATTCGGTTTTTCTCCAAATTCCAATTCAAACATCACATACGGTCGGCATGTCTTGTTTCCTCTAGCATCAGATTGGTTTCTGTGACCCCCCTTTCCACATTCGATCGTTCTTTTTTTTTGTATTGTCTTGTTCTTTTCGCTCTCTCTTCAGTGCCTAACTAGGTTTTGAAGCCCAGAACGGTATCTAGGAATGTTGTATTTAGAAATTTCTTTTTTTTTTTTTCCTGTAAGTTTAACAGAGGCCAGATAGAGCTGAAGCGGAAACCAATAACAGATAGCGTAAGCAGTATGTATTTTCAGAAGGAAAACCATACAGAAACAATACTTTTTGGGATATAATACATCTGTTACAGCAAAGATTTACGTCACTATTCTTCCAAAGCTTTGGTTCCGAAAACATCGTGTTCTGAAGTTTGCAGCTGCACTAAATATGTATTCTTCTGTAACGGACTGATGATTATATGATGCGGTACAGGTAAACGTAAATTTATTGATCAACTGAGTTTCTTGCTAGAATGGGAAAAATAATAATAAAAAACAATCTTGCTGTGAAACTATTATAACGAAGGAGTTTATGGAAAAGAAGAGATAAGATTTAATTACCAAAATATAGTGTAAAAATTCATACGAAATAATAAATTTTATTTCTTGCAAACAAGTATTAAAATTTATCTCAGTTGTCATACATGTTATTAGCAAAATACCCGTTTTTCGAACTACGAGTGGGAGAAATCCATTCTCATAAAGTATCAGAAAACTTCATAGACGCATAAGGGAAGGCTCAATGCTGACGAGAAGAAAAAAAAAAAAAAAGCCTAAAAATGAAAAAAATTAGCCGCTATAACGTAGGATTGGGTAAAAAAACACTTTAGAATTAGATTAGAATCCTTCGCGAAATGAACCGGTTCTTTTTATGACCCACCATGCTCTAACAATAAACTTGATAAAAAAGATCAGGAACGAGGAGTGAGTCAAGAGTAGTTAGAAAAGATGCAGCGAAGAGCGGAAAGAATCAAAAGAGCTGTGAGATCGAACTCAAATAAACGCTAACTCCCTGAAATGATGTCCTTCAAGCGTAGTTTTGAGATTCCCTGAAACCTCTTTGCTACACAGAACTAACAATAAAATTCTAGAATAAAAATTTTTCACAAATTTAGGAAATCACAAAAATTAAACTCTCTTAACATGGAAAGGTAAAATTCTTTCAAACAGATGAGAGTTTATCTTTCTTGGCACGCTTTCAGTTTCCTTCCACTCTTTTTTCGCGAATATGGCGTTCGGGTAGCTCAGTAAAGTGAACCAGTTCATGAACGAATAGCAGATCTTTATTCCTGGCACGTTTCCAACAAGAGCTATCCGTGAACTGCAAAATAGCTATAACTTCGTTTTCTAGAAACGGAGTAAATTTGCTCAGTAAAGTGAAACGGTTCTTTGAATCATTTCCCGAGCGAATATTTCAGCTCTATTATGCCGAGCATCAAACAGATACGATTAACAGCGGCCGAGTGGTAAGCTTGCTGAACACGGGTAGTTCGATCTAGATTCAAATCGAATGGGTAGGCTGTTTGGGTGCTTTCGTGTTATGAAATGCATAATCTGAATGCAAAAAAGTTTGCCTTAAAAAGTCCTACACGAAGGCATTCCATTCCTTAGGCAGGCAGCCTTCGAGTGCTTTGCCGTAATCTAAATTCTCCAATCCATCAAAATAATTTTTTTGAATTAAAATACTGTTTGTTTGTTGTGCATTCTTGTGACAAAAAAAAGTGTTAAAGCTGAATTTCCTGATAGAATTTCCAATCTTTGACTTTAATATTGGAATAAAGAGACTAAAATTTACCTAATTGTTGCTTCTATCGGAATATTTTTCAACATTATATATCAATGTAACTTTCACATTAGTAATTGTAACTTTATGACTTGGTAACTTAACAAATGCAACTTGGTAATACTTCAAAAGAGTAATAAAGAACGAATAAAAGATTTCGTAGGTTATTTCAGTGATCAGAGTTTCAAGAGAGAATGTACTCAACTCTTAAGCATTTAGTTTTAGCTTATAAATGCAAAAAATTAATTTTATTCACGTTTTGGTATTTATTAATGTTTCCTACATCTTTTGATGTTTAATTAATATAACCTAAATCTATATAAATAAATATGTACCTTTCAGTTTTGAAAAGGGAGGAGATGAACTTTTAGCAATGATGAAAAGGATGCATGGAGCCAGAAAAGGTCGAGAAGAAATCGTTTCAAATAGCGTTAAATATAAATGCATGATTTTGTATTTTAAGCTCGCCAATAAATGACAGTAGTATTTTATTGCGTGTTCAAACTGTGACGTCATGTGTTTTTATATGTGATTCAGTTCGTCTTTGGTGGTCGTTAATAAATGTTGCATAGTTTAGTTTGGTTTATTTAATTACGGCAAAGAATTCGAGGGCTATTTGCCTAAGAGGGTGGGTACTTTCGTGGAGAACTTTCTAAGAGAAACTGGCATGTATATTGAAATTACGGAAGTAGGGGAAATGATGCGGATCATTGAACTATCGAAGAACGCGCTTCCAGTTACAATCTAGCAAATAAAAAAGTCAAGAATAAACTTTTTGTTAATTATCACAATATTATTTCTTTAAAGTAAACCTACATTTCACTAAGAATACAGGGTAATATTACATTATAGTACCTAACAAGATATTGTTACGTTTCTTTCTTACGTACGTACTGCTTCGTGAATTTGGAATGATTAACGACAATACTTGATGAAATATCAAAACACAATTTATTAGCCAGTATCCTCAGAACAGCTCCAAAATGACGTTTACATTCGTCGAAAAACTGCTATAAACACGCTGAGACAATCAGCGACATAGCCTTCAAACTATCAGACTATAACGGTGGAGATAGCTTCACGGCAAAGCACCAGAGTACCGCTCCCGACTGTGCTTGGTCGTTCTTGGAACTCTACGTATTCTCGAGACTCTCCACGCTACAACTCGCGATGTAGTCGACGATACACAAGAGTACAGCTCCCGACTCCGTTCGATCGTTTTCGAAGCTCAACACACTCTAAGATAAAATTCGACGATGCACTAACTCGCGATACACTAAGAGACTCTGTCGATGCGCTCGACGTCCAACTCGGCATTAGATCAAAGAACGTCTATGTAAAGAAAGAAACACTCCATAGACGTAATCTAAACAGTTTGTCTTTTACGCCGCTAGAAAGAAAAGGGAACATTTGCCAAGGGATTTGGTGACGGAACCTGTTGGCGAGAATTTCCCCTCAGCGATGTATCGGACCTGGCCGAGATTTTCCTCCTCCGCCGCGTGTATAGGAAATTGAGGAACACGGGTGAAGATGAATCGGTCTTTGATCTGGCAACTGATGAAATATTAGGTGAAGTTTCACTTTCACTAGCTGTTGAACTTGCAGTATACATATCGCAGTTTGATGTGTTGATTTTATATCCGTCAATATGGAGGGGAAAAAATGGAGTCACACAGCTTTAAACTCTTGGCAAACGTGACCGTCGAACCTGTTCGAACTTCGACATCAGTTTCGAGATTTGGCTCTTTTTGGCGATAGGTATTTCACGCATGAGCAGCTGTTTCCCTTTTCATTCGAAGGGAGCCACTTCTGCTGTTGCGAAGTTTTCCTTCTTAACAATATTCTTTGATTAGACTACGAGACACTCGCTCCGTGACTGACTATCAACTCGGTAGACTAGGCACTGACTGACTGACTGACTATGAACTCGATAAACTCCACAGTGACCGACTCTCCCTACCAGCAGGGTTTGTATAGCTTTTGGCTTGTGTTCGAGACCATACTGGACTAAACCAGTAAGAATTCGTTCCAGGTTCTCCATCAGTCTACGGCATATCGCCAATTTTGTCGTCAAATGTCGCCAATGTGCGATTTGTCGCCAAATGGGGCAACACTGCCTTCTCTTGCCATTTTCTGGCAACCCTAAAACTGCTTTGCGGGGAAGCTATCTTACCGCGCCTGGACATTCAGTAACAATATCTTCACTTCTACTTCCCTGTAATTAAAATCTCGCCTGTTCTTATTATTGTTTCTGATACTCCTCAGGGATCAAATCATCCATAAATAGAGAAGAGGAATAAACAGTTCACTTAGCGAAATCGTAGACTGAATATCAGTTTGTGTTTGCTTCTCAGTGATGGGTCGATCCTTGTATTAGGTTGGCATAACGTTAAACATTTAGAAGAGTAAGGTTCGGCGCGATTCTCACCGGTAATTCGCGAGGGTTTGTCTTTGTTCATAAGACGAAAACAATCGCTATGTGGAATAATCCATTTTAAATTTTATGGAACTCGATCTCTAAAAGCGGTGACGAAAGGGAAATTTTTTAAAATTTTCAGAATTTCGCGCTAAAATCTAGCGAAAAATACGCGAGAAAATACGGTCAGTTTTCCTCCTCGTATTAATAAGCGCTTAATTAATACATTTTAAAAAATTTATAATAAGCAAAACGCAAATCTGATTTTCACTCATCGACAGAGCACCGAAAATGAGAATTCTAAATAACATAAAAAATTTATTTCCCGAATACCATCTAGGTATTTAGCTCTTCATCTCAGGCTAAACAGTTATTCCGAGTGTCTGCCTGGGAACTCTTTTCAAAGTTAAATTACAAATTCGCTCTCTATTTAAACTCAGTCGATTTAGCATTCTGATGAAGCATGATGGAAGAAGTAGATAGTTTAGAAAATAATTAACATAAAAATAACACGTTAGTCAAAATAAAACTATGTTTATATATAATTTATATATTGCTTAGGTAATTTATTATATTTAATACCACGATAAGAAATTGCGTCATAACTCTGATGAGAACATATAATAGATTTCGTGGAAATACTTTTGTCCTAAGTTTTCACGCTTAAATATTATTTCTTGTTTAATTGTGATCGCCTTACGTAAAAAATAAAAAAAAAATTAAAATAAAAAGCAGAAATTGAGCAGATTTGCAAGTTTTAGTAAAATTTACACAACATTCAAGAAACATGTAAAGGATTTGTACCTAATTTTTAATTCAAACACAGTACATTTATCTTACATTCATCTTTTATTTCGTAAAATCTCAAAAAAGTTTAACAAAACGTATGCCTTCCAGCTGAGTTTCTTTCAAAGGTAACTTTAGTCGCCTTTTGGTACATTTTATTAATTTGAAACAGCTCTCAGAAGCGAAAGAAGAAGCCTAAAAAAGGCAAACACTGCGTAAGCACACAAGCTTGCTGCTTCAATCTCCGCTAACAAGATTAGAGCGAAGATCACGTGGTATTCCCGAGTATATGACCAAAGCTTCCATGAATTTCTCAAGTTACAATGTTCTGAAAATAATTTTTATTTTTGACCACTTTTTCGTGATAGCCTTTTCTCTGCTTTTATTTTTTGTTTTTTCGTTTGTTCTTTTGTTCATGGAAGCATTAAACGCATGGAACAGATTTTTTAACCATTTTTTAAAGTTATGGAATCTGTTGGATAAGTTCACTAAGGTGAAAGATAATCATTTTGCTTTTCAGAAAGCATGTTTTCTGCTTGTTTTTTGGGAAAATGTTTTGTTCTATACCTAACAATTCTAATATTTTTCATCATAAATTTTATTTGATTTTTAATCTTCGGAATACTCTGAGCAGTTTAGATTCACTTTTTCTGGTACTGAGAATAATAATAAAAAAAAATGCATTGAAATCCATTTTTTGTAACCTTTAGACGTCGCTTCTGATTTCATACAGTTCTTTGAAGAGGATACGATTTAAAATTTTTAATTACAGTTTTAGAAGTATAACATAACACTATATTAAAGAAAATCTGAAAGCTTTCAAATTTTATATTACGGACAAACAGACTTTTTTTCATTTACAGACACATGCGCGTTTCTAGAGCATTTCGGCTAACGCCACTTTGAGATAAATATATTTGAAAACTGCCCATCTTAGAATTTTCGATAAACTCGAGCGGAGATAAAAATGTTTTATTCCTTACAGTGTTGCCATTGCTCGCTTTGAATTTGTTCAGTTTTTAATCACAAATTCGTTAAAATTTAACAAAATATGAAATAGACAATAAAACAAATTCCAAATCCGGGTTTCCAGGGCCCATGTTCGGGTGGAGGATTACGTTATTTAAAATTTGATGACTCTAGGTGCCGTTGCTTCTTTACAATGCGAGAAACATACATACACTTATGCAGATCCTTCATTATTCAATTTCTGTAAATATAATACACGGCTCTAATATTTGGTGGCAACAATTTGGTGTGATAAACCACATTTAATGCAATTTGTCATTCATCGTTTTAAGACTAACAGCTCTTTTGGGCTAAATTTGTACATTAATATAGAAAAATGACCCCTTCGTACACATTTTAAAATTTTTACACAATATTGCTATACGTAAACCCATCAGTAACCGAACAGATATAACAGCTGAACTCTAGTCGTTTGACACGGTTTGAAATATAGGCGAATGGGCTGACTACTTGAATGTTTTACTTGTTCCCCATATGCGTTTAAGGTTTATCCAAAGTTTTTAACTGTTATCTTTAGTTAATCCCACTCTCCTATCCGTTTTATTTTCAGCTTACAATTTCCTACCAGAATCTGTTTTCAGAATCCCGTTTAATGCAAATGAGTAAGAGTAGTATTTAAGTTGAAGTTTCGCCGACTTCATTAGACAGCCAGAGTTGCTGACTAGAGCGCGTTTGCCTTTGGGTTACGTCTCTCTCTCTCTAAGCTCGGCCGTACTTCAGGCTCTTGATAGTTTCGCAGGCTTGAGATTTTTAAGCGCCAACTACTTAGAATCTTGATCGCTTCGGCTATATCTTTTTAGGTAAGCTTTAGTTCTTATTACTTGAGATCAAGCCCAAGTGGAGGTTTGTTGTACGCTCTGAGATAGGAGCAGACTGTGTTAGGGTAATTAACCCTTTTAGAGTCTTACGTCTCTGTTTACACAGTCAAGCGATTATTCGCTTATTTGTGTAAGAGGTTCCCCACATTATTTAACTGTTAAATAAAAGGATGGAACCCCACATGTATAAAGTTAATACGAGGCATTTCCCCTTATAAAAGTTATATGCAAAGATACTCTTCCTTTTAGGCAAATAGCTTTCACGTGCTTTGACCCGAGAAATGCAATGACTTTATTTACCAGTGTCTTTGTAGCTTTGCACATATGTAACGTAAATAATAAACCAACTTTTTTTCCAGAAAATCTTTCATGCATTAAAACATCATCCAGTTTCCCTTATAAAGTTCTCCACCAAGGTATTTCTTTCCTTAGGCAGGTAATCCCCATGTCCATAAATTAAGGACAATGCAAAATCAGGCAAAGGAAGAGTTAGAAGCAAAACAAATTTGACTTATTTACAAAGTTTATTTATTAAACAAAAGGTAAAGAGCAAAAAAAATGCTATATGTTTGATATTATTAAACAAATCAGCAATTTTTTCTCCCTGGAGCAAATTACAAAAAAACCTATTTACAAAAAACCAATATTACATGGTTAGTATGGTTGTTAATACATAGTATGTCTCCCAGACGATGCAATATAGCCCGTACAACGCCTCGGCATGCTGAGTATCAAATTATCGATCTGATCTTGGGGAATATTACACCACTCCAAAAGCAATGCTCTCCGAAGTTCCGGTAGACATGTAGGAGGAGGTAGACGGGCTGCAACTCGTCGGCCAAGCATGTCCCACACGTGTTCTACTGGATTCAAGTCCGGTGAGAATGCTGGCCAGTCCATACGGGTGATATCCTGTGAGGACGGGCGTTGTCATCCATAAACATGCATGTTGTTCCGGAATGACGTCCCGATAGATTTGGCTTGTCATGGTTCCAATTTGAACATGCAGGTCAGTTCTGGAACCCAGAATAATTCCATCCCAAACGAGCACTCCTGCACCACCGTAACGGTGTCGTTCAATGATGTTTTCTTGGTGGTAAAGAGTACCTGGAGCTCACCATATGAAAGTCCGGCGAGAATCAGACTGCAAGCTAAACCTGGACTCGTCGGAAAACATCACACAAGCCCACTGTTGCGGTGTCCACAATGCATGCTCTTTACTCCAGGCTAACCGCAGGCGACAGTGAGTTGCAGTAAGTGAAACGCATCTGACAGGTCTAGGAGCATATAGACCAATCTGCCCTAAGCGTCTGGACACGGTCTACCTTGAAATCGTCGTACCAGTGGCTGAAGAGCTGACGAGACAGGTCTGAGGCTGTGCTCCGCCCGTTTCTTTTGGCAGTAACTGCCAAATACCGGTCCTCATTCGGCGTTGTAACTCTGGGGCGACCTGTGCTGTAACGTCTACTCACATTACCATCATCTTGGAATTGTTGCGAAAGCCTGGAGATGACACTCTGGGCAATTTCAAGTTCGTCTGGTACTTCCAGTTGGGTACGCCCTCATTCCAGACGGCCGATAATTCCACCACGTAAAAAAACATCCAAATCCGTCCTTTATGTCATAACTATTCGGTTATTGCACTGAAATGCTTATAAAGCACCTGCGAACAATTTTACTTCCTTGCCTGCATTCCTTATAATATCACTCTCTTACACTTTCTTCATTGTGACGTACCATCGGTGTCATCTGGTTATTTCCTGAAATTTGCATATGATTCTTCAAGGTGTGTGTAGTGATTTACAGGTGATATATTTATTTTAGAGTTCGATTTCCGCGTGACTCCGAATTATCCTTAATTTATGGACATGAGTGTACTTTACCGTATTCACATAATCTAATCCAACTATCACTTTAGACAAATGACCTGATTGAACTAAACAAGCTACAGGCGATTTTAGGACATCTGAATAATCATGAGAAATAGAAATGACAGTTATAACTACATGAAGTTATTTTTAAGAATTCGCATATATTCAAACGATAAAAGCTGAAGATTGTAAATGAAACAGTAGCTCTGGTTACACCTGCCCTCTTTACGACAAATGCTGTTAAAATAAAAGTTAAAAAATATATGAAAATTAACTCAAGTAAAAATGTTTAAATTAATAGCGAGTCGAAACAAGCTGTTCCCTTTCTCTCTTCTCGACACATAAATGAGATCATTATCGTCATTAAAATTTTTCAAAAATTCTTTGCCTTCGTTCTTTTGGAAAATAATTCGCTTTTAACAAATATTTTTACAATAAATAGAAATGATGTTTCCAGAAATTAAAAATGAATATTAAGGAAAACAAGGAATGATTAATGTAGTTCTTTAAGAAGGCAATCATGATGTAAGGAAAAATAGAGTCAGTTGCAAAACCCAGAACCAATTAATCATTTAATGAAAAGATGGGAAGCATTTTTAGCAAAATTTTAAATTAAATAAATAAAAGGTAACAGAAGCGAGTTCCGAGCAATATATTTACAACCCATTAGTAAGTTACATATAAAAAATATATCTTTTAATTTCTATCGTTGCACATGCTGCACGTAAAATTAACGGGCAAATCGATATAATGAAACTTTTACTGTAAGACGATTAATTTAAATTATTTTAAAATTAATCTGCAGCACGTTGAAATTCTGAAATATTATCCGAATAAACCGAAAAGGTACAACTACAAGATCAATAAGATTTTTTTTACTTCCTTGTAGGACGAAAAAGAAGTATTGTAATCGCGAAAAATTTAGGGTATCAATATTTCAATAGAAATACCCATTTTGACTGTTCATTTGAATGAATTTTCTTGCGCGTCATCTGGACGTACGTACAGAATAATGGCCTGTTTTATCCAAAACGTGTTGTAAAATTGATTTAAAATGGATTCAAACAAGATTTTCTTCGTGACGTGTGTACGTACGTACGTATGTCATATAATTTAAAAAAAAAAAAAAAGAGTAAAAGTAGAACGTTGAAATTTTCTATATGGAAATAAGATCACTCTTCACTTAACTATGCTGTACTAAGAATTAAGAATAGATCCTACAATGAATATACTAAGAATAGGTCCTACAATGAACCTGGCGAATTCTCGCACAAGCGTAAATTAATTACCAGCACAGAAGAAGGGTGAAAGGTAACCCTTTATTAATTCAAAGTTAGGCACGATCTTCGTGGGTTACAAAAAACACCGCCAACTTGCGGTGAAAACTTAAAAGTAGAACATAAAACAAGTCGAATCTAAAATAACATAGTGCTGGATTAGCACGTTAAATTTCACCTAAGAGGATGACTCACAAAAATCTAACAGGTGTAACGGTAATTCGAAATGGCCAAGAGGCTTGCTAGCGTAACAGCGAGATAGCGACGAAAAGTGTGCTGGCTAGTGAAAACATGCTCTGAATAAACTCAGAGATTCAGCCGTTTAAATATTCATTTCCCTTTACTTTAAATTTACATCCTGGCGAGAAAATACTAGGGGAAGTTGAGAGGTTTAGGTAAGGTATCAAATTTAAAATACATTTATTATGCAAAATAAGGGAAAACGTACACATGTATTTATGCACCTACCTTTTTTCATTGAAGTCGGCCGCTCCAAATGTATATATATATATATATATGTATATCTAATCTGATGACTTGGAACAAGATAACAACGGACTGACGACGGTTCTCTGCATTATAACCTGAAGAGATTTTAGTACGTAGTTAGAAACATGACACTCGAAGGGGAGACTTGCAGACACACGTTATAAGGTATTTCTCCCGCCTTCTTCGCATGCCTTCGTGGTGTAGTGGTCTGCATGCTCGACGCGTAACCGAGAGGTCCGTGGTTCGATTCCCGACGAAGGCGTTGCTCATTTTTCATGTCTGTTGCTTCCAAAAATAACCTAATGTCTCTACAGTGGCGCCCGAACTAAAAGGGTTGTGGATGATGACTCTCCACACCCAGGATTTGGCGATTAGGTCCCCTAAAACCCTAGTCGTCCTTTAAAAAGGGGAGTATATAAGGTATATCTCCCACCTTCTTAGTGTGCCTTCGTGGTGTAATGGTCAGCACACTGAGCCGGTATTTCAGAGGTCCATGGTTCGATCCCCGGCGAAGGCAATGCATATTTTTCATGTCTCCTGCTTGTAATTAACCTAATGTCTTTACAACGTGACAGAGCTGAATATAATATTTACTGCTGGACACGAACTAATTATCGAAAACATATTTTTCGTCACACATGGTCATGGTGGCAATACGTACTGCACAGCTTTATACAGAGAGTATCACATTTTAGATGCAACATCATGACATTAGCAAAAATGTGCAAAACTCCAATCCAATTCTACCTAGAATTTCATCATTGAAATCCAACAATATTTAATATAATGTGGGATTCCATCGTTTTATTTAACAGTTAAATGTGGGTAGCAAGCGAATAATCGCTTGAGTGTGTGAACAGAGACGTAAGATTCAAAAAGGGTTAATTACCCTTTATTTCTCAAAATACGGATGAACACAGTCGGATCCTATCTCAGAGCGCACAGCAAAGCCTCCACTTGGGCTTGAACTCAAATTAATAAGAATTAAAGCTCAACTAATGCTTAGTTAAAAAGATATAACCGAAGCTATCAGGATTCTAAGTAGTTGGCTCTTTTAATCTCAATTTAGTAGGCGAAGCTATCAAGGAGTAGAATCAAGAATTAAAGCTTAACTAATGCTTAATTAAAAAGATATAACCCGAGCTATCAGGATTCTAAGTACTTGGCCCCTAAATCTGAATTAAGTAGGCGAAGCTATCAATGGGTAGAATCAAGAATTCGAGCTCAACTAATGCTTAATTAAAAAGATATAGCTGAAGTTATAAAGATTCTAAGTAGTTGGCCCCTAAATCTCAATTAAGTAGACGAAGCTATCGAACGTAGTAATAGCTTAGGGACAGACATAACCCAAAGGCAAACTCGCGCTAGTTAGAAAATCTGGCTCTCTGACGAAGTCAGTGACACGTCGACTTAAATACTGCTCTTACTCATTTGCACTAAATGCGTTTCAGAAAATACATTCTGGTAGGAAATTGTAAGCTGAAATTAAGAGACAGGAAAGTGTGACAAACTTAAAGTAACTGTTATAAACATAGGATAAACCTTACAATAAAAACAACATTCCGGGGTTATTTGCAGAATTATTTAGAAGTTCGAGTGCGTTTACCTCGAATATTTTTTCTCCTTCCTGAGATTTCATGACATAAATATGTATGTAATAGTAAACTTTAGTTCTCTACGAGTACAAAACAGTTTTTGTTTCGGTTTATAACCATACTGTAAAAGCTGTATTAAATATAAAGTTAATTTCTATGACAAGAATTGATTTCGTTTAAGTTCTTTCACAGCTCCATTATCTAAAAGTATCTTTTACTTCTTTAATAGCGATTAAACTTGATGGCATTTTTTACTTTGCTGCGTTGGTTGTCGGTCAAACAAACAAGGGCCCTTCACTGTTTCAGTTAAACATAATTCCAGTTAAATTCGATTGAAACAGGATTTTATTATATTAATTTTCATCTCTCATAAATGCCGTGAATCCAAGAAATGCACCATTTTCGTCACATAGCCTAAAAATAAAGTTACATAGAAACGATAAACATATATGCGAAAAAAATAGATGCGTATTTTCATAAAGATAACAACTTAGCTTTGTATATCATTCTTTGGAGGCTTTTAAATTAAATTTCGAGACTCTGTTGGAAATAAGAAAGAAGCAGAAAGAGGATTTATAACAAATCTGCAATGCAGAATTTCGAATCAAGGATTCAGGAACATAGTGTTGGCGTGGCTACGGGAAAAACAGTAAGTTGAAGATTTTGGACAGCACTAATATTGATCGGTTTGAATATAGGCAATGTTGAAGTCTTAAATATTTTATCAGGCAGGAGAAGAAAAGAAAAGGAAAATACGGCAACGAAAGACGGTCACCTACCTCGTTTTCTGCCTGTGAAAATAAGCTTGGGAAACAAAAGGATCAGCAATGGTCCTCCGTGGATTCCCGAGCTGTTCTGTTGGATGGCTGTGGAATAGGCAATATCTTGCTAAAATACCGTTTTACTTTCCCATTCCGTCTTTCTACTTCCTTTTGCGAAGTAAAGGAAGTATTGCAGTAGCAAAAAATTTCGGCTCTCAGATTTCAACGGAAATTCTGATCATTCTCGAATCCATTTTGACTATACTTTAGCTTGAGTCCGTACGAACGGACAGAATTAAGGGCTCTTTCCCCCAAAACTCATTGTAAAATGGATTCAAATGGGATTCTTTCTCGTTATTTCTGTACGTACACAGTGAAAAAAAAATTGGGACAGTTCTATATCTCCCGTTCTACTGGGTCGATTGACGAAATTCAAATTGCGTTTTTCATGTCTCGAAAGCGCGACTTAGGATATATATTAGATTTATATTTAAGATTATTCTAACATAGGTATTTTGACACAAAATGGGTCTTTTTCTGAAATAACATACCAATGTTTTTTTCATATTTCGATTCTACGACTCAAATTATGCCTGAATATTAAATTTTGTAAAATTTGGTGCGAAATTTACGGAGAAATTCAAAAATTTAACTTGGCGAATTTTTTTTTTCAGTTTGCGCCAAGAATAATTTACTTGGCGAACTTCTTTATACGTGACAACCTATTTTCCTATCCCTTCCATTGTAACGGAGCGGGAAAAAAGTCATATCTTTCCTACCTTTTTACATTGTGCATGAGGGAGGAAAAAAGTCACATCGTTCTTCTTTCAAGTAATTTCAGCAAAGTGTCTAAACCACATTAGATGTTATTAGCGCTTTCAACAAATATGCCAAATTTCCAAACGCGCCAATATACAAATCCACCTATATCTTCGAAAATTTTGAATAAATAGTTCTAATTTTTTGTAGGTACAATTAGAAATACATCTACTTAAAGTTGATAGTAAAACTTTTATAGGTTAAAATTCAAAATCTTTTTCAAAAAATTTATAAAAATTATTTAAAAATACAAATTTAAAAAATAAATCATAAAAAATTGGGTGAATTTTGTTTGCAATGAACCTAAATTTCGAACTGTAAAAGAAGGAATGAAGTAAATGTAATAAAAAAAGAGAGATTAATAAATACACACCAAATTGATTTTACATTGAGCAGCTAAATTTTGAGAGTTCATTTTTTAAAAACTACTTTTACAAAACTTGGCAGTTTGGCATGATTTGAGTCGTAGAATCGAAATATGGAAAAAAAAATCGGCATGTCACTTCAGAAAAAGTCCAATTTTGTGTCAAAATACCTATATTAGAACAAAATTATATATAAATCTGATACATATCCTAAGTCGCGTTTTCGAGACATGGAAAACGCAATTTGAATTTTGTCAATCGGAGCAGTAGAACGGGAGACACAGGACTGTCCGCTCCCTTTTTTTTGCGCAGTGTACATCTGTTACATCTTGTATATATTTATTTACCACTCGTAACTCAAAATAATTAGCCGCAGAACGTCGAAATTTTGTTATGGGACTGCCATAACGTCTAATTGTGCACGTATCTTTTTTATTGCAATCGGCAGAACAAAATGTACATATGCTTATATACCCACCTCTTACCCGGCTTAAAAGTCCTTCAATTCGGCCTTTATTTTCGTAATCGTTGGTCGTAGCCATTTACTTCCAATCGCAGAAGTGTTTTCGATGACGAAAATATTCGTGTTTTGGCAATGTGAAATTTCCTGGGGCTTCAGTGGCTACCAGGCGCGTCGACAGGTGGTGGATACCCGGATGTTCTGTATTATCTGATAGGATAGCGTCGAATAATAAATATGAAGCCGCGAACCTCCTTCGTAATCCTGGTGTTATGCGACCCGTGCCTAAAGTGAATGACACTGCGGTTATAGTGTCTTAACGGAGTCTCCAGAATGCTTGGCAACTTCTAGATTATTTTGCCTTACCTAGCAACAGGCAATACGGAGTGGACCTTTTTTATCGTGTACTTTCTTTTTTAGTTATATATGGCTGAAAATGATAAAATAACTAAAAAATCTGCTTTTGCAGGCAAAACCTCTGAGGCAGACCTTTCTTTCTCAAAACAAGAAAACGGAGAGGAATTGAACTGAAGGAACAGAATTGAATCCTTCACCGAGTGAGATAGAATTGACCTCTACTCATATTACTCAATCAACATCTGGAGAAGGGCAGGAAGCTGTTAAAAGCATGATTGCTTCTCTAGATAAAATCAAAAAGAAAATGTCCGAAGCACACACACACAAACAAAAAAAATTGTGCGGGAGAATTACTGGGTTGAAAAACATAAAGAAAAAGGTGAAAATAAGCAATCTGAAAGGATGGAGCAGAATACAGCCCCTAAGACTGCAAAAACAGAAATCTTCAGGTAGGCTCTTACAATGGTCAAGATGGCTCTACTCATTGAGAAACATCCTGAAAAACGTCTATCGGATATTAAGAGGCTGTCATCCTTGGAAGACAGAGATTTGAAAGTGGGTGACTCAAACAAATGAAGCTAGCAAGCTTTCGGTTTGGTGCGTTTACCACAAAATGCTACTTAGTAGAGGTTCCCGATACCTGTCAAACCCAGCCTAAAGAAGAAGAAGAATGTTAAGTTTAAAAAAAATATTTTCGACAATAATGAAATCTAACTTTTAATGCGGTCTCTCGTTCCTAAACTTATACATACAGAGTATCTCTGTAACCCTGTTACAAACGTTCAGGAGAGAGGGAGAGAGAGAAAGAGAGAGTACACCTAGGCGACGGAAGATCACGTAGGAAACGCTTTTCTGGCATGGTAGTAATGATAGAAAACACAACAAACGAAGGACACGAACACGGTGAGAAAACACGTTTATTATGCTTCGTACAGCAGAAACCAAGAAATGGAAACAAAAACCGACAACAGTTGTCATCAAAGAAATAGTTCAATCCTACGACATCGAAATAACGACACAGAACTGATTAAGGCTCACATCTCCGGCGCATGGAAGATCTGGTGTTCTAGAAAATACCTGGCATGTCCCGGACTTCCCCAGCACCGACTGCCACGATGTGTGCAACTAGCTCCTGAGCCCTGTTAACGGGGTTTCGTACTTCAGTAGACGAAGTCCCAGAAAAAGTGAGATTTCTAGTCAGTGGAAGTAAGATATAGGAATATTGCTGGCCAATGCACCGGACCACCCCTGCGAATAATGTAATGTTAAAGATACGTTACAATCGGGTGTAGGCGCACATTGAGGCTGTTAATGTATGCGAAAATCTAATATTCCCAACATTTTAGCTGCAATGAGCATATTAAATATGTTTTCTCATCCAGTTCGTGTCCACCCTTTCTTGTGCTTTGCGTCGTCACCACCGCGCCAGGAAAGCGTTTCCGACCATATTTTCCATTGCTTAGGTATACTCTGTCTTTCCTGAAAATTTGTAACCGAATGGCTGTACCATCCTGCATACACCTTTTTTTTTTCTGTTAAAAGAAAAAAATTTCTTCATGCAGCACAAAGTAACACGGCGCCTATAAAACGTAAGTAAAAAAACCGCACATCAGGTTTAAATAATACGAATAAATCGAACATATATGATTTTAAAAAAATGCAAAAATAAAACAAAATACAAGGAAAATAATTTGCAATATATAATATAAGAGTTAACAAAGGCATTAAAGGCTAAGTAGGCCGAAGGCAGAGAAACATTGATCACTCTCAGTAACCAAATTAATTCCAATCTACATTCGAATGAATTTCTTGCATAATGAAACAAGGGGCCATCAAAAAGTAAGTGCACTGTGCTGAACATCGAGGCCATAATAGAACCAATTGGAAGAATTCAGCTTAAACAGCTCAAGTTAAACATTAAACTTTCCATACGCAGACAAAAATTGCGCAATGTTAAAATTGAGTTATAAGTGCTATTTTTTTAGTTTTTCAAAGACAACTGGAAAGAATATTTTTGCAATTATACCCTTATCAAAAGCGATAGAATCATAATTCCAATGTTAATCATTTTAGCTTTCTATATTTTTTAGAGTACGATTTTGGAACATTTATATGAACATTATCTGTTCTAGTTGCATTCCCAGCAAGCCAATCTGCTCTTTCGTTTCCATATATCCCCAGCCGTGTACCCATGATAAAATATAAAAAACACCGAAATACCCTTTTCGAGAAGATCGTCGAGAGACTGCTGTACATTAGCAATAATATTGTTGACTGCAATGAAGGACTGCAATATAGACTGCAATGAAAAGAGAATATTTGCTGATTAAATAGCTGGAAATATGTCTATTCCCGGCTATATTATCGTTTAATTTAAAACTAATACAGAGAAGATCAGAAATATAAACAGTGCCTTCATTTCTAATACGAAATTGGTGGCGACATTCCTCATAGACGACATAAGCAAATCCAATTCGGTCATCAGTTCTACCACCATCGGTACAGCACACTGAGAATGAATTTTCATCAGTATAAATACTATCCATAATTTGCACTAGTTGTCTTACAGGTAGGTGAGGAGCAGCAGACAAGCGCAGGAAACGATCGAAATGAAAACTGAAGTTATTAGAAAAGCTGCCCTTGTAACCTACGTATGCCAAAATAAATATATCTGACGGTGGACATCCGGCATGAGCTAAGACAACATTACAACTGGTATTTCGGCAACCCCTGTTAACTTGCAAGAGAATTCGCCTCGAAGCAAAGGATTGATTTTCTTTTTTAAAGACAATCCCCAAGATTTAAAGCCATATAAAATGAAGGTAACAATTCCTTGTCTTTATTATATGCGGCTTAAGTGTCTGTCTGTCGCCGATAGTTTATTGGTTGCTTGCGTAACTGTACTAGTCAATGGGGTGAAGTTGCTACAGCACTCAAACAGTCCATACACACTGATACCATACATACAGTTATAATCGTTTTCATTAAATTATCATGGTATTTAAGAACATTTAAATATTATTAATTCATACAATTGTTGCTTATTATGCATTTAACTATATTTACATATTAATTACCTAGAAACTTGCAAACGTTAAGAAATTAAAGGAGACGAAATCAACTAACTAGCTGTGCATAGTACATCTCATCCGGTAGGTTTACCAAAACTCCTTTGCTAAATATCCCTTCGCGTAAAGAGTTTAAAATTTTGCCCGATTTTATTCCGACATTGTATTTTAAACTGAATTTTCAGCTGAACGCAAATTGAGTATGTCAGGGGGAACGTGAACATTCGTTTGCATCAGAAATCACGAGCTTAAAAATGATGGAAAGATATACACAAGAAACGTTGTGTACAAGGAGATCTTTGACATGTGAACTAACATTTTATTACTTAAATCACCTTTATTTATTGAGCTAGCGGTGGCTCTTAAGAAATGCACCTCCAGTGGTTTCCTTGATTGCAGTTTGCTTTAAGCAATTAAGCAAGTAGAAGGGGGAAATCCCGTGGGGCAGTAGGCAAAGGGGCATCCTCGCCGCCTGCCCTGGGTAATTCAGTTTCACAGCTTTGCACAAATCATTTTAATTACCATTTATAATATCTAGAACAGCGGTCATTTCGTATGGCAGCCGAGCTTTCTAGTTTATAAATAACCGAGCTAATATTTGCTTTAACACCAAAACTATTACACGTAATTCGATTCAGTAAACGTTGCATCTCTCACAATTATTAGAAACTAGCGGAAGTACGCGATGGCAGTTAACTTAGATTGGCAGTAATGCATTTAACAACAGAGAACGATACCACTGCAGTCCTTCTCTAATAACGATACAAAAAAGTACGATTCATAGTCATACATTTTTCAGTCTAATGCAATAGTGCAGTACATGAATAACTTCGCTGGAACATGTTACCTCCTAGATGCAGATTACTATCTATCAATGTCTGTCTATCAATGCCACAATCAATGTCTAATAGCTCTTGGGGTTATAACGCCCCTTTGGGCTAAAAAAACGCAATTGTATTTTTCAACATTTTGTCGCCTCTTGAGAAATTATATAGAGCTTTGGATGGTTAATTGATTAAGGTACCGGAGGAAGAATTCCTTTCTTTAGGATAAGGTTGCCTTCGGGGCGGATTTTGTAATGCAAATTTGCTCATTAAGAGTTTAATTTTACACTACTTACGCCGAGTACTAATGATAATAGCTTTGATCAGAAGTACTTACTTGTGTACTTGAATATATTTTCCCTGCCTTTTTCACCGCTGCGATTTAAGTTAAAATTTTCATCGGCGAACTCTCGCAACATTATCTTGACCATCTTGAGTCTGGTCTCTCATAAATGCGCGGAGATGAGGCAAAATCACCGTCGCAAAGTTCGCGCACTTGTCTGATTAAATCTCCAGCGCTTTCATTTTCAATCTGAGTTCCCTAAGCCCTCCATTCTCAAACTGCACCTGCCTGACAAATAATTTGAAGAAGCGAGAGGATCACACTTCTTCCACAAATAATTCGGCGACAATCTTTTTCTATCCTAGCCCCATCAGGGTGGCATTTGCGGCGGAAAAATTCGGCAATGATGCCACCAACCCAAAGAAATAATGGATGGAGAAGGACGAATAAGCAACAAAAACTTCCAGGATGAAAGAAACGTTTTTCCTGCCAGCTGCGCCGAGCGCAGAACTGCGGCGATTTCTGTCTAATGACCGGGCCATTGTCAACTCCTCATTGGTTCATTTTCTTGCTTTTTATCCACCGCCGTTGTTTTTATTATTACGGGCATGGGCAGGGGTGGATAGTAGGGGGTTAATGACTCGTAGAAGCTGGGTGACTGACTTTCTTTTCCATTCAGAAGATGGGACGAGAAAGGTTAGTACTAAAGGCCTAGGAAAGAGACAGAGAAGGAAAGAAAGACAGAGAGGAAAAAAAAGGAAGAGGGGGACCATCAATTCGGGCATTTTTTATTATTTTTTTCCGGATGGTCATGCTTTAGTATATTGATTCATTACGGGTAGTGGGGAAAGGAGTGCACAGGAGGGTAAGAAGGTTGTGACGAAATACCTGGGGGTAAAGTAAATAGATGCGCGTCCTTTTTGTGTTTATCTGGTAATTATGTTTCTGAGAAAAATAAAACAAGAAAAAGTAAAACAACAGCAAAAACAAAGAAAAAAAATTGTTCCTTACTCCCTACCCCCACAAAAAAAGAAAGAAAACATCTGTCGCCAGATGGTCTTATTTTAGTACTTTTTTAGGCTGTATCTTAAAAAAGATGTCAGCCTTATTACAAGGTTTTGGCAACTGATAGCAAATGTTTTTAATTTGTTAATACTACTACAGATCAAGCATACTATGAGTGAAAAAGTTTTCGCATCCATTGATCTATCATTAACCATCCGGGTCTGCTGAGAACGTCCTTAACCGTTTCACTGTTTCCTCCGAGACAGACTCGCAAATTTAAAGAGAATCGTCAGCAATGGCAGATTTCGAGTTAATCTTGACACTTTTTTTGCAATTTCTTTATTTTTAAATTGCCATTATAAGAAAAACCAGCAACAATAGTGAATTCCTTAGAAAAACTTTCTTTCGACTCTTTGAACCGTGTACTTAAATTTTTTTCTCCCCTTTTATGATAATAAATGGCTCTTTTTTTTGTTGCAATCATTTAAATACATACTTCATTAATCGTGACAATTGTCTTCCATTTTGCTTTGGATAACTGTTTCTCGTATAGAATTCTGCAGCGTGTCCTGCGTTGAGCTATACACTTTGGAAGAAGACTATGCACACTGCGTTTTTTCGCTTTCTTAAGAGTTAAATCGACGTTTATCATTTTGTTTACAGTGGACACCGAGCGTTTTAATGATTTTGCAACTGTCCTTTGACTAGGGGGATTTTCTTTTAACATTAAACAACGTACCTTTGCAATAGTCGAAGATGCCCGTTTTTAACTTGGATACTTGTGTGGAATTTCTGTCCCACTCGAGGCTCCAATTTGACGTTTTTTCCCTTTCTTGTTGATGATATTACCTATCGACGCTTTAGATATCACAAAACCATAACTCTCGCATCGTTTTTGGATGACGGAGTATGCATATTTCTCTTCGGAATGAGCGTCAATGTAGCCTTCGAACCACTGCTTTGTTAAATTCGCCATTTTGAATAAAAACAAAACTTTCGAGCCACAGACGATAATTTGGACTTTTTAAAACATAGTACAATTGCAATTACTTCGTTTGCAGCAAACGACTTTTTATTACCGCTTACCAAAATCGTCTAAAAAATGCGCGAACAGCCTCTCTATAATCAATTCAGTCCATATAATTTCTAGTGATTTATATTATTTCTAGTTATTTCTAGTTATAAGATTCGATTTCATATACTTTGATTGATATCCATATTAATTAAATAATTTAACTCTAATAAGACTCGACGCTTCTTTCAAAATATAGTAAAGGTACGTTATTAATGTTAGCAAAATATTTCATGAAACGATACAAATATTTAATTAACTTAATTGCTTTTAGTAGTTATTACCCTACACTGGGGGTTAAAGTTCATTTACGCCCAGTGTAAAAATTAAATTTGCTGAATTACGAAGAAACTATTATTCCATAACTTTCGACAAGAATTTCTGGATCAGGACCCCGAACATTTTTCTTAGTTAAACCTTTTAAGAGTTTATCTATCTTTCATTAATTTCTTCTACCTTAATAAGGGTCCTCATCCCTCCGGAAGAAAAAAGGTGACGTCAAATTTATATTTCTTATTTTGCTGCGCTTATTATTTTTCAAACTGCAGTTAACAGATGCATTTATATCTCGTAAAACATTCCAACACCAGTTATGAGCTTCACTAGTTTATTACATTGAAATAATGAATTAATAAATCGCATATCTGAAAATTTAGAAAAGAATAAAAAACTTATTTCTAAAGAAACCTCAAAAATTTCATTTCCTTCGCATATAATAAAATATTAAAAAGGAAACACTTTTTCCAAATTAAATACTACTACATTCTGAGAGATTTCAATCTAATGAAACTTAAGCTGATGATTTCGATTCGATTATTTACATTTTCACAACAAATAAGAAAGACAGTCAAATAAGATTATATAAGGTTTTACTACAAATGTAAAAGAAAAATGAATTTCTTTTCCTTCTGTATGTAATATAATTTCACGCTTTTGAGACATGAAAAACGCGAATTGAATTTCGACAATCAGCCCAGTAGAAGGGGAGATACAGAACTGTTCCATTTCTTTTTTTCGCACTTTTTTTCGCATAAGACTTATAGATTTTATAGATTTTGCTTTGGCTGCAGGCCGCTAGTTTTGTAAATAAATACCATAACAATTAATTATATTACTGGTTTTTCTTTCATCAACCTCTGGTAATGTTCTCTCAATGTCATATCGACTATTTCGGAGATTTCTGTTACATTACATGAAATGTCTGCATTATTAAGAATTCGAAAGATTATTTCAAAATCTTAATCAATACTTCATATTTCAAAATAGTAATCGTAGTTCATGTTTCCAAATGGCAATCAGTATTGCATAAATTTCCCGTTTAAATTAAGCCGTTAAATCTTAGCTAGCCTTTTAAATATCTATAAAATCGGAAATCCTTAATGCTTGACATCACAAGGCAATCAAAACGTACTCACTTTCATGGTGAAACTCAAAGATTTTTGAATTAAATTCAAACATTTTTACAAACACAAAGGAGAGAAAAAAAGAGAGAGAAGGAAAATTATCTTCGAAACTCGAAATGCAAGTGGAAATGAATGAGAGAAAATTTCCATATCCGTAAAAGCAAAATAATATAAATTCCATTCAATTTATTACGATTCTTAAGGCAAGAAAGAAAAATTCAAAGAAGAAATAAAGATAAAAAGAGTAGGTTTTACGATGTTCACGTGTATATTTTCAGAAAAGAAAATCCAGTTTTTTTTTTTTGCGCACTCATTTTAGAGCAGAAAAAAAATTATGGGAAGTGAGTTTTTATTAAGGCCGAATGGTAAACAGATATGTCATCGAACACAGAGAGCGAAATTGAAGTTGGAATATATTTGTCTAGAAGAGAAAGTTCTGACAAAATAATAAATACTTCTGTGTACTAATCTGCATTCTTTGAGAAAGTATTAAAATTTTCATAAGCGAGTTCTCCTTCTTTATTTGTTTCTTGGGATTCATATTTGCATTTGGTAAGAATTTTTAATGCAATGTCTGTAGGGTATATTACAATTCTGGCAACGAAAAGGATCTCTTTCCTTAATAGAATATTTGGCGATGTTGCCAATCGAGACCATTTAAAGAATTATTTACATTATTTAAAAAATTGAATTTAAATTGGACGAAAAGAGGTCATTGAGAATTCTGTTGTTGTTGCTTATGCTCACTTGTTTGACGATTGCTATCCCAAGCCCACGAAATTCCTCGTGGCAAGGAGCGCAAGATTACGCTTGTCGTTGAGCACCCAAGAGGTGACAGTACTATTTGGCTCAGTTCCGCCCCGATTTTGATGGGAAGCACCCCGGGGTTACCGATCCGAGGGTCTCTCACCCTTCTGCCCTTCCACCAAACCATGCGATAGGACTTTCGGCTCGCAGCGTATTTAAAGTGGCGCCATGCCGCACCGACACTATACATTTACAAAATCCATGCCTTCTCCGGGATTCGAACCCAGGCCCTTCGTCACGGCAGTCAGCGACACTAACCACTACACCGGTTGGGCGGCATTGATACAGCATATCACCGTTTGAATATCTTTCAAGGGAACGCTTGAAATATTAGTAAAAATAAGAAAGAGGTTGTTACACTTTATTTATATTTTATTAACCGCTTAGCATGTAAGGTATCAGTTATTAACCGCCTGTTTTATGTTAACGAACATTCCTATACTCCTCATTTCCATTTTCTTGCCAGAATATAAATTTCTAGCTTGCGTGATATTCAAATGAGGTAGAAGGAAAATAAATAGTACAGGGAAGGTTTTAGAAGGCAGAATCAGGGCATGTCCTGTCTGGTGAAGTCCACGTTGCTAATTTCGACTCTCCTGAGAGTAAAATTCTGTGCCGTTGCGTTATTCTCGCCGTTAGACTTCTGACGTCGACCTTTAAGTCAAAGCCAACGTGCTCGTTACTTTAATTGCTTAACGGTTAAGCTAACTTATTTTTACTTAATTCATTATCTTTGATTTAAGCCATAATTGCTAACTACATTTGTAAGGAAGAGTGGTGTTACCTTTTACTCGAGTTAAATAAAGTGTCCTTTACAACATTTCTTAGTTTCTGTGGTACCTTACATGACATAGTGATAATTCACGTAACGTCTTCAGACGTTGCGTACATTTTATGTTTCCAAAGAAGAAACATTATAAACATTATACTTGTAAGGTTCATAATGCGTTTTCTAACAGTTATTTTAAGTTTTGTATCTTTCCTATCTTATTCTAATTTCAGCTTACAATTTCCTGCCAGAATGTGAATTCAGAAAAGCAGAAAAGGAAATGAGAATGAGTACTATTTAAGTCGTGACTTAACCGACTTCGAAAGAGAGTCTGATTTCCTGACTAGCGCGCGTTTGCCTTCTGGCCACATCTCTCTTAGCTGTTACTACGCTCGGCCATATCTAGGCCCTTGCTAGGCTTCGCCGATTCAATTAATACTTAGGGGCCAACAAGTTAGATTGTGATAGCTTGGGCTATATTCATTAAGGGCTTTAGTTAAGTTAATTTTAGTTCAAATTATTAGTATTTAAGTTCAAGCCCGAGTGGTGGCTTTATTGTAAAGTTCCAAGCCGGAACCGATTGTAAATATACTGGATAATAAAGGGTTTTAAACCTTTCTCAAGTCTCACTTGTTCTGTTCACACTTAAGCGATTATTCGCTTGTAAAGTGTTCGTGGGGTTCTAAGTAAGAACTTAAGATTTAAAGAGTTGAACCCTACATACTTATTCTTTTTTCATGCCACGTTTCGTCAGGAACTCTGTCACTGCAGGAGATTATAGAAATTTTATCAAAGTAGTGTTGGCTAAAATCAGAAAAAGAATCGTAATCGGTTGTCACTGCCGCTGCAGCTAATAAATAGAGTCGCTGCTCAGAATAAACGTGCAGGTGTGACGGAGTTAACTGTTGAAACATGGTTGTTAACTGTTGAAAGTTAGTAGACTATTGTTTGCTGTATTTAGTTAGTGTTGTTTCAGTCACAGCTATTGTTCGCGTAAGTTTCTGTGAAAGACAGCTCTGCAAGTTTGAACAAACAGCTGATGACAGCAAAATTCCAGCAAACAACTGTTGACCAGATGTCTTTCATTTGAGTTGTACAAGGTGGCCCAATTTAAATCAAAGTGGCTGGACTTGGCTAGGGAGAAAGTAAACACTGTTAGTCTATTCGATGGCAGGACGGTGCAAGAGCATACACCGCACGCGCGTCTTCGGAAGCAGTACGTTCAGCACTCACCTCAACAGGACTATCTCGAAGGATCTTGCAAGCTTGTGTAGAAGCTTAAATCAACATTCTTCAGACCGCACTACACTGACAAGCGCGTATTTAACTTCGGTTATGAACATGGCTAACGCTAGAATAATCTTTCGCAGAGCTGGCGACAGGATGTAAATGCAAGCTAGATTGTCAAAAGCTCTGTAATATTCAAACTCTTGGTTTCATTTGCATTCTTGTGAGGGAAAAAGTTAATGTACATTTTCAAATCATGTTAGCTGGTTTAACTACATTATACGGTTAACTACATAAACCTTACAATATGTGGCCTCCACGGTCACCTGATATATCCAGTAGTAATTTTTATTTGCAGGGCAAGGTTTATCAGAAAAATTCCTGAACTCTTGACACACAGGAACAAAATATACGCACCGCAATCAACAATACGTAACTGTACGAGTTACGGCTATCCCGTTACAAATGATTCATTGGGCCAAACTGTGCGCCGACTGTGAGGCTCAACATTTCCAGCAGTATCTTTGGAAACGTGGGAGCCTATGAAAGCAGACTTAGTCTTTCACTACTTACAGAATATCGTCTTGTATTTTATGTTTTTTTTTTCACTTGCTGTCGCTTGTGTTTGTTTCAGATCGACCTGTATGATTTAAGTATGATTTATTACCTATATGATAGCCGTGGGGAATAAAGTATTTATAAAGTATTTAACTTTTGCATTTTGTACTGTATCTCGTGTCCAAAGTCAGAATTAAGAAAGGGCAATACTCGTCAACACGCGAGGTACACTGTGCAAAAAAAAGAAACGTTTCAGATTTTTAATTACGTCCAAAGAGGCGCTTTTTCAACGTTTCGTGTGCTACCTTTATATATTAAATATCATAATTTTCGCACTTACATCATAAAACTCAGTTGAACAGCAATATCGCAAAATAACTTTAAATTGAGCATATCTTTAGAATTTCCAATACACAGTTCCGCGCGCTGGAGATAAAAAGTTCCCGCCCCCTGTAGAGTGTTCCCATTGCTCGCTTTTAAATCGTTGAGTAACGAATTTGTTCATCAAAAACTTTAACGAATTTGTTCATCAAAAATTCGTTAAAGTTTTACAAAATATGAAATAGATAATAAAACACATTCGAAATTTGGGCTTCCAGATGCCCACATTCGGATGGAAAGGAACGTTATTCAAAGCTGGATGGCTCTAGGTACCGTTGTTTTATCCCAATGCGAGAAACGTACATACGTTTACGAAGATTCCACATTATTTAATTTCTTTAAATATAATACAGGACAATAATGTTTGGTGGCAACAATTTGAAAAGTGATATTTATAGTGAATCAACGCAAAATGCCAAAACGGAAACAACAGTCCTTCCTTTGGACTATAAAAAAAGGCGGGGACAGCTCTATATCTCCCATTCTACTGGGTCAATTGACGAAATTCAACTTGTGATTTTCATGTCTCGAAAGCGTGATTTAGTATACATATTAGATTTATATATAGCATTATTCTAACATAGGTATTTTAACACGAAATCGGACTGTTTCTGAAATGACATGCCAGTGTTTTTTCCATATTTCGAATCTGCGACTCAAATTTTGCCAAAGTGCCAAGTTTTGTAAAAATCGCAAGAGTAGTTTTTAAAAAACGAGTACTCAAAATTTTAGCTCTTCAGTGTTAATTGAATTTGATATATATTTACTGACATCTTTTTTTTTCCCTTAAACTTACTTAATTCCTCCTTTCAGAATTCAAAATTTTGGCTTAATCAAATATAATTGGCAGATTTTTTTATGATTCATTTTTAAAATTTGTATTTTGAAATATTTTTTAGAAATTTTTCGAAAAACTTTTTGCTAACGTTTTGTATAACTTTTGGTGGCAACAGTTTGAAAAGTGATTCATACTTTTAATGTTTCCAACGCAAAATCGCAAAACGAAAACAATAATCCTTCAGGGACAAAGCCCCTTTTGGACTAATAACTGTAAATTTGGGCAAATAATGAAATATAATTTTTAATGCAGTTTCCCGGTACCTGTACTTATATTTAGCGAAATTTTATACTGGTTATGAAAGCATAAAATAACAAGAAGTTTGACTGAGGAAAACTGACCGATATTTAACTTTAAAATTTACAATTTTCGATGTCATTTTGAAGTCGTCTCGACAGATCAGTTAATGGAGTTGGAATAATTCGAGGAAATAGGTTTAAATTAATTGCATCAAAGACTATGTATAATTTAGCAGGTTCTACAAAGGAAGTTATGTGGTGTGCACATTATATATATATCGTAATAGATTGAATACACAAGTCTGATAAGTTAATAACAAAATTTATTCTTATCACAAGAAATATAACAAAACGCTGAATAATTCCGCAAAAATATTCGTACACTATCACGCTATATAAACAGTAGCTATATTTTAGACTACTAAAACGTTAAAAAGAACGCAATCCAAAGCGCAAAAACCTAATACGATCAACAAAATTACATCAGCTAAGTAAACAATAACAACAACAACAACTGAGCTGAGATGTTTCTCTCCGGCTTTTATAGCTTTTTAAATGGGCCGCGCGAGAGAATTCTAACAATTTCTGGGAAGCAAAAAGAGTAGAATTACGATTACCGCTAACATAGTAGTCAATTACACAGTCCAGTCACATTAATGTGACCATCTGTCAAAAGCCAGAATAACCACCTTTCGCAGAGCGGACTGCTGCGAGACGTGCAGGAAGAGAGTCACATAGGTCCCTGAAGGTGTTCTCTGGGATGTTGAGCCATGCCGACTCTAATGCCGTGGCCAGCTGCGCTAGATTACGCGGTTGAGGATCCATGGCGCGAACAACTCGATCGAGATGGTCGCAAAGATGCTCGATTGGGTTTAAGTCAGGTGAGTTTGCTGGCCAGGGGAGGACGGTAAACTCATCCTGGTGCTCTTCGAACCACGCACGTACACTGGCAGCTGTATGGCACCTCGCATTGTCCTGCTGGAAGATGCCATCATCCTGAGGAAAAACAATGCGCATGTAGGGGTGAACATGGTCCGCAAGGACAGATGCGTACTTGTATTGATCCATTGTGCCTTCCACAATGATCAGTGAACCTAGAGAATGCCAGGAAAACATTCCCCAGACCATAATGCTCCCGCCTCCAGCTTGGACCGTTCCGGCAATGGTTGCAGGGTGGTTCCTTTCAGAGGTTTCACGCCTTATACGCCAACGTCCATCTGTCCGATGGAGCATAAAACGCGATTCATCCGAAAACGCAACCTGTCGCCACTCAGTGGACGTCCAGCTGCTGTACTGGCGTGCAAATTCTAGCCTTCGCCGTCGATGAACAGCAGTCAGCATAGGTGCACGAACCAGGCGTCTGCTTCGGAGGCCCAGACGCAGCAATGTTCGCTGAATAGTACTTTGGGAGACACTTTTGGTAGCCCCTTGGTTCATTTTGGTGGTCAGTTGCTCAACGGTAGCCCGTCTATCTGCCCGAACGCATCTCCGCAACCGTCGTTCGCCTCTGTCATCTATGGCCCGTGGTGCCCCACATTTGCCACGTCGCTGATTTTGGACAGTCCCATTTTGCCATGCACGGTACACTTTTACCACGGCGGCACGCGAACAGTTCACAAACTCAGCCGTTTCGGAAATGCTTCCACCCTTGGCCCGAAAGCCAATGATCATGCCCTTTTGGAAGTCGGATAAATCGCTTCGTTTCTGCATTACGCCAACGATTGAAATGTTTTCCGAAGCCCTCACACACCCTTTATATACGCTCAACTGCACTGTGCTGCCACCTGCCTTCTGTGATTGGTTATTTAACTCTGACATGGAAAGTACGTGGTGGTCACATTAATGTGACTGGACTGTGTATATGTCTTCAAAATTAACTTTGAGTTACGGAGAAAAACTTTTATTCCATGTTAAATGTACTTGCTCTTGTATTTTTACTTTTCGGGCGTAGCTTTCTCTTAAAGTTTGTCACACGCTGAATTACACTAGGAAATAAAACAGTTTTAATTAGAATTCTACTAACAATATCTAACTAAATGCAAAATTTGTAACAATAATATACTTTTAAAGCTTGGAAATACTTTTAGTTCCAGAGTAAACGATAACAATGCTGTTGTCTTCACATTCAAAATCCTTAAAGTATAATAAACTACAGTACTATATTAAAACACTACCAAAACACCTTCAGAAGATACACGTCTAAAACTTCATCCGCTACTTTCGGCAAAGTATATATCAAGGTCTACCATATTTTATAGAAATAAATTGGATTAGGATTAGTGGAAAGAAAAATTGCATAGAAAAGTGCATAACTTTGAAACAACCATCATAATTCCAATCCAGCTTGGGGAGCTGAGGAATTCCATTCGATTCTAGTCACGATTCTCCGATATTAAAAGTTATGTCCTCGTGACTGGAATTTGATTGGCTGCCTGAAGTAACCAGTAACTGCTAGTGAATGACGAAAATAAGTCAGCAACCGGACAACGAAATCAATTGGTCTTTGCTCAGTACCTAGCGGATTAAGAGAACCTCTTTCAGAGGAAATATCGAGTCGATATATTTTACTCTGAAAACTTCATATTCTGCTTTTAAAGGTTTTCCAATACGCTTTCTTTTTTATATTGAAGAAGAAGATCAGATCATAAAATTCGAACAGATAAACTCATAATATTATAACTTTATCAATAAATCAGTATAAATACTGTTGCGTTATACGGGTTCGTGGATTTGAGAGTATCCGATGAAAACACGATGTAGAACAATAAAAAGCACAATTTATTTACAGGAATCACTATTTACAGCACAGTTCCAAAATTACCTTTACAAGCGTCGAAAATCTACAATAAATACGCTGAAACAATCAGCAACACAGCTTCAGGCTGTAACTGTAAAGGTAGCTTCACGGCAACACTAAACTTATAATAAACACCGTGGAACAATCACCAATACACTGTCAAGCTATACTGTAAAAGTAGCTTCACGGCAAAGCACTATTTCGATCGCTTTCCGTTCACAAAACTCTCGCGTAGCTTAGCACTCACAGTAAGCAGCTATTCTCGCAATCCTCACAACTAATCACACACTTAATCACACTCTCGCAACTTCACACTACTTCACAATCTGTCTGCTCTCAGAAACGCAGGGGTTTATATAGCTTTTCTTTAAGTTCCACACGTTTCGAGAAATATCTCGACAGGAAGTTATTCTAGAAGCTTCCCGATTGGACCATGGGATATCGCCAATGTGGTCGCCAAATGGGCGATAAAGTCGCCAATCTGGCAACCCTCCTATACACTATTTTATGGCAACCCTAGTGCTATGCCGGAAAACTTTCATACAGGCGCAACCGCCGAATTTTTCGCAACAATACACATCTGAGGTATCCAAATAAAAAATATTTCTAGCGTATTATTTGGATCACGCTATAGGCTGTCGTTTGTGCAGCAGACATATTAAGTGAGGTCTTTATTTCTGAAGATTTCGTTCCATTATCGACACAGATAATATGAACTAGGGCTCCTCAACAAGGGGGGAAATTCATAGTTTCAGAGCGTGGGAATGCGATGAGCATTTTATTTAGCTATTTAGTTTTAGTTTATGAACTTAAGAAATGCTTTTACTTGAGCTTCGGCATTCATCAACATTTTCTACACGTTTGTTATTCAATTTATAAGAAGGTTAAAAACCAACTAAATATAGTTTATAGAAATGCATATTGTTACGAATTTTGTATAGTATAACATAAAAATTCTAAGAGAGCAAATCTTTGGCGGAAAAATAAGATAGTAGGGGCAAGTGTATTTAACAACGAGTAAATGGCTATCTCGGGAAATTGGGGAGGGTTTTGGCGACAAATTTTTATTGCTAAATCGCCAAAAGTCGACATCTTGGCGAACATTTAACGTCATTTTGGACCAGTCCCTGTGTAACTAACTATAACTGGTACCGTAATTCAATAAATATAATTTATTCCTATGTGAAACTGCAACCGTATCCTTTCGATGTAATTTTAACCATTTCAGTAATTTCGAGAAATGGAATGTACTAGAGATTTCTCGGGGGGGGGGGGGAAAATTATACAAACCAGGAGAGAGCATCAGTTGTCAGATTTTTTAGTTCAGAGTCGACTTCGGAGTATTGAGATATCTCCGTGTCAGCTTCGCTCTTTAGAAGCGCCGTTTTGCACTGCGTTGTGTTTAACGCTCTTAGAAGTTTGAAGTCGAATTACTGATTTTGCTCCGTGATTCTCAAAGAGCTGCACAAGTACTTTTCGTGGAAAGTTCCAGAAGTGTAAAGTGTTGCTTTTGTTTACTTCATTTACTTTCATTACATAGTAAAATAAATTTTATCAAGCTGTCATCGGTTCTGTGTGCATTGAATCCGTTACGAACACGTACGCAGGCAACAATATACTTATTGTTAGAAGTTTATAAAGGAGGGAGAAATGATTTCCTAACAATGGTAAAAGAGGTTGTATAGGGCAAAAATGTTAACAGCTCCTATTATAAACAGTTTTCTCCTTTGTAAAGTTAAAGAAAAATTTCACGAGTATTTTAAGTAAATACAGTATACAACTGACATTTCGAATGAAGTTTTGGAGCGACCAATTCCAAATGCAGACAAGAGATTGACACGCAAATCCGTCTGAACTAAACTATTCTAGTTTGTGAATGTGTAAGGTATTTCTCCCGTCTTCTTCGCATGCCTTCCTGGTGTAGTGGTCAACACGCTTGACGCGTAACCGAGAGGTCCGTGGTTCGATTCCTGGCAATGGCATTGCTCATTTTTCATATCTTCGACTTCTAAAAAAGCCTAATGTCACTACACTAGCCCCCGAACTAAAAACAAAAGGTGGTGGATGATGAATCTCCACCACCAAGATTTGGCGATTGGGGTTCCTAATCCCCGGTCGCCCTTTTAAAGGGGGAGTATATAAGATATTTCTCCCACCTTCTGCTCTTCGTGCTGAGCACGCTCGACGCGTATTCGAGAGGTCCGTGGTTCGAGCCCCGGCGAAGGCATTGCTCATTTTTTAATATCTCCTGCTTCGAAATAACCTAATGTCTCTACCAAAAGTAACAGACACTCATCATGTATTGTTGAACGAATTGGAATGCTTTCATACTTTCAAATGTTTGCACTTGCCTTTTGAAAAAAAAATTTTAAGCTTGGAGATGCTTTTGCTTTGTAATGCTTTTAATTTATGTAAACGCAGGTGATGTTAAATATTTGAACCCTGTAAGTTTTCGTTCTGTGTATGTCTATACTATTAAAATATGAGCTGTCTGAACACAAGCAGAAAAGTGATACGAACTAACAAGTAATTCCGAATTTTGTCAAGTATTTATTTATCTTGATTAACTTGTTATTTTATGTTCAGCATCTATATTATCATTAACCCTTTTCGTTTTCCGCCAGAATGCAAATTTTAGACTGTGCGTATTTAAACGATGAGGTAAAGAAGGAAGGGTATAGAGGAAAGAATAGAGAAATAGGAAGAGATGGTATTTCAAGGGATATTTTAGTTTGTTTAGACAGTGAGTGTTCCGCCTGCTGAAAGCCACGTTACTAATCCAAATTCTACGATAGCAGTTTTCCGTTTCTTAGTTTTGCCAAAACTGCTCGTCGTTTCGGTGCAGGTTTGAGCCAAATTAGCATTTATTTATTACTGTGTAATCCTTCGCTAACTTAACGACTTAGCTCTGTTTTAATTTAAAATTGCTTACTTTTTGAGTTACGCCATAAATACTGGCTGGTTTTGTAAGCACAAGCAGTGCCATCGGTAAAGTTATTTGAATTCTAAATAAAAGGGTCTTTTACATTCTTTTTACGTTCATATCTTTTATCTAGAACTAGTGATAATTCGCTCAGGTGTAAATGGAATCTTGACTTAGTAAATGCTGTCTAATAGAGTGAGAATCTATAATTTTTCTACCAAATTTAACCTAAAATTTGTCATCCGAATCGATACAGTACTGTCTTCTTGCGGCCGGCTCATATTCGAAACCCGGGAAAGGCTTGGATGTTTGTAAGTGCGTAGTGTCTGTACGGCATGAAGGCACATAAAATACACAGCGATTCAAAAGTCTACAAGAGTAGTTTGGTGGTAGCGAGGCTCGGATTCGTTCCCCGTGGAGTTCTCTTTCAAAACTGGGTCCGAAATGTTTTGAGCAGTATTGGCAGAAC